>JAODAH020040129.1:0-14012 GCA_027574865.2 Coproporus ventriculus | reverse complement strand
CCATTGTGTAATCTACTGTGAATAATTATTAAGAAGAAAGAAATATTATTATGCGGCGATTATTTGTAGTTGACCAGTATGTGTGAAGATACGAGGAGCACGAATGCGATCGACACTTTCACATTTCAGTTAAAAAATACACACCGTAATTTCAATGTTAGATGTTCATAGACCATATGCTCCTGTTATATAACATGACAGCAGGTGATTTCTAATACTTTGATGTTCCACATTTCAAAAGCAGATTATTTCCTCTTTGGGGTATTATTAAATCTTTAATAAGTTAGCCATAGATTTGCTTAATACATCGTTAATATTAATAAGTGCACAGCTCACAATTATTTATAGGAATTGTTTTTGTTATGAATATTTTGTACAAAATTAATAATCTCAATTGAAAAGCCATAGCTTACCTTTGCTATTCTCCAAATCAGATTGATATTTTGATTTCATTCTCATATTCTCTTCTTTGTATGTGTGCAACTGCCTCTTCCATTCTTCAACATTCGCTGTACTTTCCTGCAGAGCACTCGTCAACCTAGCATTATTATTTTTTAATGTGGCCAATTCAATTTCCCATTTCTTCGCATTAGCTGAACTGAAATCATTAATAATAAAAAAATATAAAAAATCATTTAAACCATTTGGGTATAAGAAGCAATAAATTTAAATTAAAGGAAGTTCTCATCTTTCAGTTTGTAATTTAAAGTTTAAAGTAAAAAAAATCAGTTCAAGAGGGATATATAAAAATTTATTAATCGAAATCATTGGTGTTACTGATTATTCAATTATAACATTTGATGCATGATGGTTTCACATGAGGTGCGACCCCTTAATTGTTAATGATCATTTAACAATGATCACCTCATTAGGGCAATTACCTAAGTAAACAATTCCAACACTTACATAATCCTTTTTGTTTTTTTTTTTTAATTATTGCACGCACTTTTCCTTCGTTGCATTATTTAAAATTCGTTTTCAATTTCATTCTCCACTGTCAATCTCAATCAACGTCAATTCGAACGGATTATATAATGGATAAGGAACGTACGCTATGCGCGTTCATCCGGCCGTAAATTTTAGCATTTCATCAAATATGATGTTCTACTTTTTGCAAAAATACACAAAATTTTAATAGACAGTGAAAAATTTTCTTTTGTATAAAAAAGATAGTCAGATGTAAAGATTTCGTGATTAGTTTCGATTTTTAAAAAGCGATCCGAAATGATACACTTTCTGTTTCTTATGAATATCAAATTAAATTTATCTATTCCATCTGTTCTTTTTTATGCATCCTTGAAAGTGGAAAGAAATTTAATCGATTTGTTAAAAATCTAATTAGCAAATTGCAGTTTTATGTCAAAAATAGACTGCTCTTATTTGCATGTGATAAAAAAATACGTTGTAAGCGGCAGATGGTGATTCATAACTTAATTATTATATTTAAAAAATTAATAAATAAAAAAGATATAACATGTAATTTTTTAATTTTTGAAAAATTCCGACAAAAATTTAAAAAAAAAACTAAATCAAATTGTAAAACTTTATTTTTCGCATGCTCATTATGAAACCCAAACGGGTTTCATAATAGCTTCATTATGGCACCCGCCTTATTATGTTTCGTTGTTGGTATTAAATCTCATTTTCTACATTTGCACGCGTGCTTTAAAATATTTCGTTATGCAATTTATTGTATAAATTACTATTTTAATTTTTAATTTCAAATTTTGACAAGTAAAGGCTAAAATGGCGAATCAGATATTACAAATATTTATTAAATTGAAAAATCGAAAGTTCAAGCCTTCCGAACTACAAAAAATCTATCATTAAAAAATGTGTATTTATAATTCATGAAATTCCAGAAATGAGTGTGATGTTATTCCCGTCGATCGATTTCCAAGTTAGAAAATACTCCAGAATTATAAAATTAAATCCGCTGCGTAACGCAGATACCTACAAACAATTTAGTTTATACGTTTTTTGTAAATTGTAAATCGACACGCCCTTTTTAAAAGTTTTTTGAAGCGTAAGATTATAATTGTGTTTTTGGACTATGGTTGTGTATAGTTTTTACATTATTACGGTTATTTACTTTGCTGATTGCATAATATCAAGCGCGGTTTGTTGATAATCGGGCAAATTGAAAGTGCTAATATTGGCAAAAAGTAATTCTTAAAGGACACGTGTGCATATATCTTTAATTTCTATTTCTTTAATCATTCATAAAATTCCTTTTGTTTCGGTAACCTAGTCAAAAATGTCAGTTGAAAAAATATCAAAGACAAAACAAAATTAAAATCAACAAATGCAAATTTTATGAAAACCATAAAAAAATCTCTTATGGTTTGTGTAATCAAGATCATCATATGGTGTAAAATCGTTAATTGTAACGCGAAGAAAAAAAAGTAGTAAAATGTAACATGGATTCATCGAGATATCGGGTGTTACATAAAATCGCGCTTAACTTTATTAATTAATTAAAGCGTGAATTGGACCGCGACTAAAAGTAACAGACGAACCGTACAGATGACGGGGGTTGGTATGTTGTTTTGCAAAACTTCCTCTTTTGATGTAATTACGCGATGAATGGTTGGTTATCTTTTGTGATAGTGAAAGCTGAATGTGTGCGCGTGGGGCGTGCGGATACTCCATCGGGGTAAGAAGCTCAGTATAAAAAACAATTGTTGTATTCAAATTGCAACAGTTTTTACTCAGAACAGTTCTAGTTGTGGTGTTTCGAGTGCTTCACTAACATGAAAGCTTACACTGTGAGTGAAATAAACAATAATTTTATTAAAAAATTTGGACTGGCAAAGGTCATTTGATATTAAAAAAATTGGGCACAAATGAGCAAATTTGCAGTGGGCCCATTTAGAAGCCTTGGGGTATCACATACAACGTTAATTACAAAACTCTCAACATTTCTTTTATACTACAGATAACTTATACCAGAAATTTAATTTTTTTAAATCAACCAATTAAGTGTCTTTCAGAAGTCTTGTCAAAAAAAAGTTTAATTTTCTTGTAAAAAAAAAAAAAAAAATTAAGGACATATTTATTTATTTGACATCTTAAAAGAATTGGAAGAATAAAAAATTTTGGTTTATGAAAATCTTCAAGCACAGTGAAAAGTGTTTCTTTGATAATTTTATAATTTTTTCCAGATTTTATTTGTTTCTATTTGTTTGGTAATAAGTACCAAAGCTGGAGTAATCCATGGAGGCTTCGAAGGAGGTTTTGATGAAGAAGTAGATGGTGGATATAGTCACGGAGGCGACGATGGTGGACATGGGCATGAAGATTATTATGTAAGCCCCATTTTGTTTGCAAATTAAATTTTGATAATTTTTGGATTGGGCATCTTTATCTATCAAACGATTTTTAAAATCTAAATATGTTCTAAAATCTTAAATCTTCTTTTCAAACTAATTTTTCTGATTAGTGCGTGACTTGTCGAAAAACAAAGAGAACAAAGACTTTGAAAATTCGTAATTATTTCACTTTCGTTGATTCTGCGAATTCTGGATTCTTTTAATTTTCGGATTTTTGACTCTAACGTATATCTGCTGATAGATTCCTTACCTTTTTTTTAATTCTCGATCCTAATTTTACAGTTATGATTGGAATTATTTTTGTTTATTTTCAATTTAAGATTGTTTGATCCGACTTGGCTTTCGATTCTTCAACAACAATCTTGACTCTTCATTTTAAAGGTTATAATTATTCTTCGTCTTTTCAATTTTGTACGTTTTTTTTCAGGCTCTTGACTATCAACTTCTTCTGATTCTTGATTCCTTATCTGTTTTGCCTTTGATTTTAAATATATATATAACTATGATTTTTTGTTTCTTGCTTTTTCTTGTTTTTGACGTCTTCGGTTTTATAGTTTTATCTGTTATTTTCATATGAATAATTTATGATTTATTAAATTTTAGTAAGCACTTAATTTTGAAAGTAAAATAGCAAAAATTTCGAAACTCAAAGACTGGCATCGCTATATAAATTTTATATAAAACTTTGGTCAAAACAATTAAAAAAGTTAACTTTTGAAAAATAGAAAGGGGTGTTTGGAAATTGAAGCTCGATTCACGACTGATATATATCTATGGTCCGATTCGCACTTCCCAATTTTGTATATATTTACCCTTTCTAAACCAAGCCGTAAATTGCGACAGAATTGTGTGCAATATGAAACTGTTATGTATAATAATAATAATTATATGAATGAGATGTAAGAATCGGCGATAGTATTCAGCGTTTCCTCTGCTCCGGCCGAAAGCTCGAAGTTTCAAGTTCATAAGAAAATGAACAATCTTCTATAGGTACACAGCAATTAATGAAGTGAGCTTTAGAAAAATTCGGTCATTCATTTAGAAAAAAATTGAACAATCGCAATTTCATTTCTAAGAAAATTAATTTAATTGTTAAGTGAAAGTCAAACAAACGCATTTTCGCCGATGTGCAACGCATTTACATAGAAATAAATAACAGATGACCAGGCCAAAATGTAAATCTCTATATTTATCTTTTGCGGCCATAAAATACACGCGCGCGCACCACTTTCCACGCAATTTCTAAATTAACCAACTGTGGCAACATGTGAAATCCATTTCGATTTATTTATTTACTTATTTCTAGGCTCATCCAAAGTATCATTTCAATTATGCAGTGCACGATCCGCACACTGGCGATGAAAAACAACATCATGAAGAGCGTGACGGTGATGAAGTCAAAGGATCATACACACTTAAAGAAGCCGATGGCACGACACGAGTGGTGGAATATAAAGCAGACAAGCATAATGGGTTTAATGCTGTCGTGCATAAAATCGGACATCCCCATCAGGAACATGGTGGGGGTGGATATGGAGGACACTATTAAAATAATATTGAAATATCCCCTCCCCCTCAAGACTAATCTAAAATTCCACGGGGTTTAAAAAAAATGCTTTAGATTGATTCAAAATTTTGTACCAACCATAGTAACACACTGGATATTGCACTGGTGTATGAAATTTAAGTAGCAGGTTCGAAAATTGCGATTTTTCTTTCTCTCTTTAGGCTTCAATTTAATGTTTTTTTTTTTTTTAATAATCCCACTTTGTGATCTCATATTTAGGTCAAATATATAGAGGGGCTGGGTAATTGCTGCATTTATTAATATGATACCACTGTTGATTTATATTGTTATATTAGTTTTTATTAGGTTGGCATTATTTACTAACAAGAGTATTATAATATTAGTAACGAGTGAATATTTGTTAATATATAATCATATTATATCTATTATGAAACATGTTGTTGATGTTGTTATTAGTTGATTCATATAACAGTGCACTAATTGTTAATGTTGTAGCACTTGATTGATAATGAAGATGAAAATAACGAAACATTGTTTTATTACACATGTAATATCTAAGAGAGCAAAAGTGACCTAACCCACAAAAACGTAAAAATTTTAAAATAAACATTTTCGGTAGAATATAACCAAATTTAATGTTTCAAACCATTAACATTAACGTTTTAATTGTAATCAACTAACTTTCCATTTTTGTGGAAGTTTTGAAACACTTATAACTGATGCTCAAAGATGGAGCTTGCAGCATTATATCGACTGTATAATCATAATATGCAATAAAATAAAAATAGATATTTAAAACAGCTAAAAATAAAAAACTATGTCTTTTTTTTAACTGAAATTGAAACCAAAATAAGAATTTAAACAAAATTCCACAACTTTGTTTATTAACACATGCATAAAACAAATATTTACTTATTCTGTTTTTAGTCTTTAAACACCTCATAAGTATGTTACAAATATTTACATATCCTATTTAAAAACAAATTGTGAATTACCTTTGTGCTAGAGCTAATTTGAGCCGATCATTCTCGTATTTTAATTGCATGTCATTGGAGCTGGAATTGCTAGAAGATATGGAGTAGCTCTTCTCGCTTTTCACTTGGTGGCTAGGACTCTCGTTGCTTTGCATTGCAGATACCGAGTGACTTCTTGGATGAGATAATTCGTCGTCCGATTTGTTCAGAATAGGTGTACCTGAGATCACTGTACTCCCTATAACCAAATTGGAATTTATCATTGATAAGATAAAATTCAAAGATAAGGGATTTACATAAGTAAATAAAGTAAACAATTTGAGAAAAAAAAATTAAAACAGCTTCAGATTTTTGTTTGTAAGATAACTAAAAAAAGAAACTCACAGCATAGTATTGATTTTCTGTATTCAACAAAAAAATTTAGAATTCTAATCAGAGTCTTTTTTCAAGATTTGATATATTTTGGAAATTTGAAGCAATTTTTGGATTGATGCCAAAATTTCGTTTTTAAGTATGGAAGTTATTGGTTATAAATCTATTCATGTAACCCTTCTTTCCAACTATGGTCAACAACAATTCTTTTGGAGAAATATATCAGTGATGTCTAATTTCTTATCTAATACAATTATTATTGTAATTGTTATAGAATTAAGATTTTTTGATTGTTTGATATTTGAAAGAAAATACTTGGACCCCTCTCAATAATGTTAGGAAATCGATATGATTGGAAATAGGTCGATTCTATATCCTTACTTCAGCTCTAAAAATAGAGTTAGCAAATTTTGGCAGCTGTATTTTATTTTCGCAATTTAATGTGCAATTTTATTTATTAATAGTTTCTTCATCTTCCTCTTTCCATTTCTTTATTATCAAAATATTTTGAACAAACCGTACAAATGATTTAAAACAAATTTTTACAAATACAAAAAAAAATTTAATAGTTCATTCAAAATAAATTGAGGTGGCAATTAATTTTGAAATGACAAGTCTAGGCTTTCTGACATCAATGACTTAACGACTAAATCAATATTTTTTTCTGCTCTAACCATGTGTTTTTTTTTTTTTTTAATTGCATTAAAGCTATAACTATTTTAGAAAAGCAATACATTTGAAATACCTGGAGGTTCTAATAGATTGTCTAAACCATCTGAGGTTCCAGTAGCAGCTCTGGCTGTGATGGGACTTGCATTGGCACTAGTAACAGGTGTAACGGCGGAACCACCATTTGCGGTGATTTTAGTTATGGCACTGCGTGTGGCTTCTTTAACTTCGTTAAATTTATCGATAAACTGTAAAGAAAAAGATATCAGAATTAATACAATTTACAAAAAGCTTTTTTATTAAAGACAATTATAAGTATAATTTTTAAGTAATTACTGCGTACTTACTCACAATTATTTTATTCTATTAATGTTCAAATCTACCATATTGGATGTTTAATTTTTGAATGAAATTTAGGAAATTATATCCAATTAATCTTTTCCACTGCACAATGATATTTTGTATGTTTACCTTTTGTAATTCGGCTTCAGAAGAGAATCCAAGCCCATAAACAGTATTTGCTCTAACATCTGACCACTGCCCAAATTTCTGTGAAGTCTTCGTAAAAGTCATATTAGGCGTCACAGTACTGTTTATAACCGCTTTCGTTCCTTCCACACTAATAATCCGATACAAACTCCTTGAAGAATCGTAAAAAAAAGAAACGCTCACTGCAGTACTCGATGCAGGCATCCATGATCTCTTCGTTTTAGGATCGATGTGGAAAACATGAGCTTTGCATGTAAAAATAGGCTGCTCACTAAAATAAAAAAAATAATAAAACTCGATAAATACAATGGGGGAGTGGCAACATACACATGAACCTTCATTTAAATTTAAATTGCATCCTACTACTTTAAATGTATAAATTAATAATGACCCATAGAATTTTTAAGATTGATTTGAATAGATGAATTTTCTCTTGGGGCATGAAAAATTCAATTGTAAATGCAAAAAGATTTTTATAAATGTCTAAAGAATTTTATAAATTGTCCAATTCGAATGAATGGAAGGGGGTTTATTAATATAAAAAGTGCAGTAATTACCCCATTGTGTCCTTTCCAGACGTCATTTAAACCGCATACAGCTGAGAATTGATATTTTCTTATAATTTATAAATAAAACTGTCACTGGCGACGAAAGTGTCAAGAAACTGCAGACGCCATACTACCAACTTTAAAGCATGAAACCTTGTAACACCAATTTTATATTTTTCATATTAAAAAATCATAGGAATATGCATAGGGAATATGCACGAAAATATTCTTTCAACCAGTAAAACCCATTGTCTGGCTTCATATTTACAACTAAATTTATTTTTAAATATGTTGATATCATAGATTAAAGTTGATATTAAATTGTTTAGGTGGTGACAGTTTGTGCAATTTTGAATTATGTTTCATTATTTTCAAAATATTACGAATTATCAAAGAAAGCAGAAATTTTGATGAGAAATTCTGAAAAAAGAAACAAGAAAAAGTAGAAAAGCATTTGAATATAATGACAATATTTCAAAAGAATGAACAGCTTTAAAAGTTTTCTTTCAGAATATCTATAAAAAAAATCCCAAAAAACTCTTAAAAATCAAATAAACGGACAAATAAAATATATTAAAGAACCTACAGAAACGTAAGTTCTTAAAATCATCTCGAAAAAGCTTTAAAATCGTGCTAAATGTGATTTTTCGTTCGTGCTTTTGAGATTTTACTATTTAAAAAGTGGCAACACAGCTTTTAGGGTATTTTAGTGGATTTAGTTGGTACACCTAAAAAATCCAACCTCTTTCCGTCTGTACTCTCGCTGACCACGTTTCGTGTGTGCTTGTAAACTTAAATAAACAAGTAAGTATTTCCATATTTTCTTTATAATTTCGCTTAATTAATATCGCGGTTTGTTATTTGGTGTAGGATGGGTCGTGTACGTACCAAAACAGTGAAAAAGGCTTCTAAAGTCATAATCGAGAAGTACTACACACGCCTGACATTGGATTTCCATACCAATAAACGTATTTGCGAAGAGATTGCGATTATCCCAACGAAACCTTTGAGAAATAAGATTGCCGGCTTTGTAACACATCTCATGAAGCGTCTTCGTCATTCCCAAGTTCGTGGCATCTCCATCAAGTTGCAAGAAGAGGAACGTGAGAGACGTGATAATTATGTACCAGAGGTTTCCGCTTTGGAACATGATATTATCGAAGTTGATCCTGAGACTAGGGAGATGTTGAAAATGCTTGATTTCAATAACATTTCCGGTTTGCAGTTGACACAACCTACTACAAACACCTTCAATAGGAGGGCTTAATTTAATATTGTAACTGTTCTATTAAAATAAAACAAATTTATAAATAAAATTGCATTTTCTTTTTTCAGTTGTCTCGTTCAAATCGATGTGATCCATGTTTCTGTTTACATCAGCGGTTTCAATAATTGTGAAGATTTGAAGAAAACGTCTATTAAATTTGGGGCTTCAGATAACGTAATGAGCCTGGCCCCAATATTTATTTTAATAAACTTTTTAAAAGACTGAAATTTGCAAACATTTACAGAAATAATTAAATCTATTCGCAATTTACAAGAAAACTGAGAATATTGACATTTGTGATGTACATATATGGCACAAAGGTAATGTCACCTAATTAAACTTTTTTTTTCTTTTTTTTAAAATTTAAGAACCACAAAAGAAAATTTGTTTTTTAAGAAATTGGATTTTCTATTTGGGCAATTCCATTTCAAGTTGCTCGGAGTGAGGGAGACGAGAAAGTTGTTCTTGATTTTTTTTTCCGTCATTGTCACTTTATAAACCTGATGCAAAAGTTGGCTAGTGGGATCTCTAAGTAAAAAAATTACTGCCTCCAAAAAAAAAAGGGTTTATTTTTGTTTTATTCAACATTCACAGTCGAATCCCTTCTACAACTCCATTCCAAGAAATTCTTGATGTCATTGCGCTTCTTATTGCTTTTCATGGCCCTTTCCGGCATCTTTTAAGACGAAAATTTAAAATTGACTAGTAAAAAATATACTTTGTTAGTTAGGAATCTTTGGAAAATTGAGAAATTGAAAAATTTGAAAAAGATCCACTATTTTGAGAAACAAATATTTTAAAGTCATAAACAATACTAACAATACATGCATCGAAAATCAATGAAAATCAGTTCATTTGTTTCAATCCAAGGTTTCTTCATATTTATCTGCATGTTTGATGTTTTCCTTTGAAAAATTTCAACTAGTATGAAAAAATTAATGTAAAGCATAGATGTATAATCACAAAAAAATCTTTACCATCATTCAACCTCTACAAATTTGCAGCTTTGTTTTCTTATGAAATAAAACAAAATATATTAGAAAATTTTATAATAAATATTAAAATAATCAAAGGGGTTATATTCCCTAATTGCATTTAATATTTCTTTGAAGATCCCAGAATCGTACAATATAATTCATGGCCGGTTCTGACTAAGTGCTAATTTGGTTGCCTAATTTATTGTTGCTACATTCATATAAGAGCCAGCTTCATTTCATTTGGTTATGTTCAGAATCTTTACCGCCAAATTTTTACAAACCTCCGAGGGACATTTTTTATTAAATTTAATTTATATTTTTGTGTTTATTTTTAGTACTAAAAATGGGTGATAGCTCAGGTATGTACACAGAATGTGCATGAGTTTAAATTAAACTCCAGGGACAAAATTCTTTTCTTTTTAATTCTGTGCTTTTCATTGAATAGTCCTGTTACAAAATATGACTGTTACCAGTATATTCTCAGGAATATGTTGACAATAGTTCGGTTTAATGGGGTCTATACACAATATGATCTACTGTGTTTAGTCTTACAGTATGGCTTTCTTTTTTTTTCGATGTCATTTTAATTCATTCTACAATAAGCTGCATTTTTGAAAGTAACCTTTTCTCAGATGGTCATAATGCAGATTGTATTGATCTATGCGACTTATTGTACCATGTATAGCTTATTTAGGATTCCTTTTGGCAAGGACTTTCTTTAAGTGAGCACTGCTTCTGAACACAATAAAAAATCATGCAACTAAATGAATTTCAGTGGCTTTTATATTTATCTTGGGGAAACTGTATGTTATTAGATTATATAATAAAATTCTTGAAGATATTTTAACTACAAGAAAAAATTCCTTGAATCATTAATATATTTTAGATGGAAATAGTAATGTCGAAAAAGATTATGAAGACTTTGAGGATGATTTCAATGTGAAATCACTGTCTGAGAATGATATAAATAAAAGAGGAATGAAACGCAAGAGAAAAGCTGTTTCTCAAAATACTACATATTTAAAATGTGATTCCAAAGAGAAAGGAGAAGTAAATTTGGTCGATTCCCAAGAGAAAGAAGAAGTCGATTTGGATGAATTGATTAATAAAGCTGTTGATAAAATCTATAGTCGTAACTCAACAATTCTTGAATCCCAAGGTCTTCATTCTTCAGGTAATAGAAAGTCTAATATATTATTTAAAATATTAAGCACTTAATCAAAAATTGATATAAGAAACTAAATAATCCTTGAATCATTAATATATTTTAGATGGAAATAGTAATGTCGGAAAAGATTATGAAGACTTTGAGGATGATTTCAATGTGAATTCACTGGCTGAGAATGATATAAATAAAAGAGGAATGAAACGCAAGAGAAAAGCTGTTTCTCAAAATACTACAGATTTAAAATGTGATTCCAAAGAGAAAGGAGAAGTAAATTTGGTTGATCCCCAAGAGAAAGAAGAAGTTAATTTGGATGAATTGATTAATAAAGCTCTTGATAAAATCTATAGTTGTAACTCAACAATTCTTGAATCCCAAGGTCTTCATTCCTCAGGTAATAGAAAGTCTAATAAATTATTTAAAATATTAAGGACTTAATCAAAAATTGATATAAAAAACTGATAACAATAAAGTAAACAAACTGTTTAAAATTTCAGAATCAATCGAGAAAGTTGGTATTGAAACAGAAAATCTACAACAAGGAACACCAATTATTGAAGAGGCAGCAAATAGCCTAAATAAATTAGACTCAGAAAAGCAGGTTAGTATTTTTACATATTAAGTTGAAAATCTTGTAGCAGATTTACATTTATATGAAGGGGAGGTACTTAAAGAAATAGTGATAATAATAAAAATGTTAAAAACTGATCAATTTTAATATTTACTTTTTTAGATATTAAAATTTTTCTGGTGGGATGCATATGAGGATCCAAAAACACAACCTGGAACTGTCATACTCTTTGGAAAAACTTATTGCATAAGGTCGAAAAAGTTTATTAGTTGCTCAGTAGTTGTCCGAAATATATATAAGAAAATTTACCTTTTGCCTAGAAAATACGTATGTTTTTTCTTTAAGTTCCTTGTTTTTAATTCTTACATTTACCTTTTTAGTGTATAAAAGATGGAATTGAAGATAAATCAAGAATCGTTGCAATGGCAGAAGTGCATCAAGAATTTAATAATACAGTTGCAACCGTATTAAGATCGCAAACGATTAGAAAACGCTATGTTTCTGATTCCAGTATACCTTTTGAAAGAGAATATCTTGAAGTGGAGGTTGAGGTAAATTATATGTTAAAGTACTTTCCCTTTTATTTTGACTTTTTTTTTTTTTAGGGTAACATAAACACATCAAACAGAGAATTCTCGACGATATCCCAAATATTTGGATTAAATAGTAATTCCTTTTTAGAAATATTTTTACTCAAACAAAAAATTAAGGGACCTTGTTGGTTAAAAATAACAAATTTTAAAATTAGCACAGATCCAATCACTCATTCTGTTATGGAAATTGAGTGCTCAGAACCACAAGATGTTTCATTGATTCAAACTGGAAAGCCAATTCCACCTCCAACTTTAACTGCCTTAACAATTAATATTAAAACAGCAATTGATCTTGAAGAAAGAGTTGAGAGGATTGTTATGATTTCATGTTTGGTTAGTGATCATTATTTTTTGGATAAAAAGGCACAAGAAGAGCTTGTTCAGGATCATTTTTGTGGTAAGCGACCTGGAAATGTAGTAGTTTATAGAAAGTAAAAAAATGAGTTGATCAAAAATATTTTATAAGAAAATGTTACTTTGAAAACCAGAATAACAACTTGCAATTGTAGATATGAAAGATAATAATTCAAAATGATAACCATTACCCACAAAGATATCTTCACAATAGCTGTGATAATCTTATATTAATACAAAAAATTGTTATTTTGGCAGTCTCACTTACTAAAATAACTTTCTTTTTTTTAGTTTTATCTAAAGTTGGAGAGCAAAAGTTTTCACAAGATTTATTTAAAGCTGTGAGAGATTACAAGCTGACTCGAGTACAGAAAATGGATACAGAAAAGGCTTTACTTAATTATTTCTTAAATAAATTCGCAATAATCGATCCAGATCTTATAGTAGGTCATGATTTAATTGGGTGTCAATTTACCAACCTCACGAAACGTTTAATCGAAACAGAAGCAAATAGTATCAACAGACTTTCGAAAATTAAATTAAATTATAGAAATTATAGTAATGAAAGCATTGAAAGAGCTTTATTCTCTGGTAGATTAGTTTGTGATGTAAAGATTAGCGCTAAGGAGTTAATTAAAGCCCGATCTTACAATTTAGATACATTATGCTGTGACATATTGAAGATTCCAGAAGGTCAGAGAATTGTGATATCACCTGAAGGGATGCCACAAAGATATGAAAATCCTGAAGATTTGTTGGAATCAATTTCATCAAATATGCAAGATGCTAGATATATTCTAAGAATTATGGTTGAGCTGAATATTATTCCCTTGGCATTAGAAATTACAAATATCGCAGGTATGCCTTTTTAAATTGATATGGCCAAAAAAATTTCAACTCTAACTATTCTGTTTTGAAGCCTCATTTGGAAAAAATTTTGTTGGAATTGTCTAATTTATGATTATTTTCCAGGAAATTTAATGTCAAAAACTCTTATGGGTGGAAGATCTGAAAGAAACGATTTCTTATTACTTCATGCATTTAATGAAAATAATTACATTATTCCTGAAAAAATTGTGAAAAAATCCAAAGAAAATCTCAAACAAGAGGAAACCACTTATGCCGGAGGTTTAGTTTTAGAACCTAAAGTTGGATTTTATGATAAACTTATTC
>JAODAH020040116.1:0-56147 GCA_027574865.2 Coproporus ventriculus | reverse complement strand
TATTGCCCGTGCAATGCCAAAAGGATAGATTAAAAAGGCAAATTTCCCAGACTAATGAAAAACCTAGCTTACTCTAGGTTTGATAAAACCAATAAGGAAATCAAAAGAAAAATTAAATTACTTGTGTTTTCAAGGCAAAAGTGTAACCGAGAGCCAATGGCTGGGGCATCCTGTATTCGTTAAGAATGTGCTATAGCTTAGTTTACGAGAAAGCTGTGCTGAAGTGACAATTGCAGACATTGACAGAGTCATCAGTGAAAGTGCTCTAAAAGAAATTTGTGAAGAATTCGGAGGAAATGTGAATGTGAGAAGACCAGCATTAATAGATATATCATTCAATAATGAGTAATTTTGGGCTTAAGTAGATTTCTTGGCGAAGGTAAACATAAAATAACTAAACTCAAAATTCTTGGTTTGATAACTGGATTAGTAGAAATGAGCCTACTCGATAATGGTTTCAAAAATGCCTTAAATGAAAAATTCACTACTCAAAATCCGACACGTTAGGAATGTGAATTTTCAATATCTTTATTGTTGAAGTTTAAAAAGTGGTGTCGGAAAGATGAAAAAGGTTGATTCTGCTCCAAAAGTAAGCGAGAAAGCAACTGCAAAAGCCACAAACGAAAGCTCAAATAAACGAAACAACAGTTCAACTAATTGAGAAAACAGCTGAAAAAGAATATTAAGAAAAAGCTTAAGGTGTGTGAAGCCTTTCCAGCCTAACTCGTCTGTTAAACAAACGTCAGGGACGCAGAATAAAAAGTTTGCGACGTTCAGTAGACTGCTTGCGATCCCCAATTTTCCGAAGTTTGACATTCATAATATCATCCATGGTTATATATATACATAGTTTCGTTTTATAGAGATTTGTAATCTTCACATGCCACCTGACCTGATTCTTTAACGTACCGAGGTCATTGAAAACCTGAAGGTTCACAAATGTAGAAAAAACAAAATAAAACAAGATCAAAATAATATAATCACAATTATGATTAATAAAAAATGCCTTTTTTTGTCCATAATTCTCGCATTCAGTAGGAAAATTTTTGATAAAGATCGAAGCAATTTCAAATTTTAATGAAGCTTGTTGTTGATGTGTGCCAACATATAAAAATAAAATGCATCTCGTAAACATTTTATTGTAATTTAAAATGTTATCAGAAGAAATATTGTTACCACCTTACTTTTTTGTGCTACTTTCAAATTGATTTTTTAACAATTTTTTATTAAATAAATGATTATTAATATTGAAACTGTAATTTATAGTCAAGAGGGACAAAAAAAAAACAAAACAAACACATTCATAATAAATAAATTAATGTTTAATTAACTTTCTAATAATAATAATAAATACAATTCTTCTAATACGTTATGTATTCACATTTTTTCAAAAAATTTTTTACATATATGTATATACATAAATAACACATAAAGACGCATCGTATTCTTTCTATCAATTGCAATTTGAATGCACCATTCAAAATGCCTACTTACGTAGTACAAAACAGATGAGAATTTGCACAAAAACATAACTTAGAGAGAGTACTGTTGGTAGTATTTTGAATGGCAAAGATGGTGATGATTCCGTGAAATTAATTCTGTGATGTTTCATAAATAAATAATTTAAATGTCAGTATAGATTTGTTCAAGAGGCTACGGATTTAGCAATCCCACATCTACACATTATGTACGTATACACCTTTACTATTCTAGCAGTTGCCGTTTTCTAAAAGATTAATAAATAATAAAAACTACGGATGCTAGATTTGAAGTGGATGATTTTTGACTGTGCATGGAATGTATCAAAATTGCAATTAATAAAAAGCACCGTTAAATATGGTAATTTGTTATTCTATCTAGATCCGAATACAATGTTGTAACATCATATTGGTAATGAACTTTTACATCAGATGTAATTTGCATGAAGCAAATTTAAATTTAAAAAAAAAATACTAATGCGGTATTCCTTATTAAGCCGAGGTATGTATAGGTACCTGGGCCATCTTTGGTACCACTAAATAGAATACGGATATTCTGATAAATATTGACTGACAGACTTGGGTAGTTCCAATTGCGTATGTGGTGCAGGCAGAAAATTAACTTTAGGCGTACCGGAGCTCCTTATTGCCTTATGGACAGCTAGCCTAGCCAAATGTTTCAAACTAGGAGCTGTATCTTCTTTAAGTAGAGGTTTGTCAAGTGAAATTGCTGAATACCACATGCCTTTTTGGTCAACCCAAACATGAGTCCCATTCTTGCACGCACGGGATTGTTCAACATAATGTTCTACAAGTTCGACGACGTTGGGGAATAGAGGCATCGCGGCTTGTATGTGGAGTTGTGCGTCTAATCTAAAATAGCCGCTTATATAATGTAGCCGCACAGAGGTCGGTCCGCGTTCCGTTTGAACACTTAACGAGTAAAGAAAACGCGGATCGGATGAATCACGAACTAAAAAGGTCCCCACAGGTTTGTCTTTTAGATATTCTTGGCTTTGTTGATAGGTGATTCCCTCGTAGTACCAACCGGAGAGGCGAAGAGCCCGAACGGTATCTGATAGTCTTTGTAATTCGGTTTCTGGTCTGGATTCTATTGAAGGTGGTGGAGCCAGTTGGAGGTGTGAAAACGGTGGTAGCACAAATGTCAAAGGGGCACTTGGAGATATTTGAGGTGATAAGCACGGACTTGTTGGCGTTAAATTCGTTACTAGGCCGCCTCCGCTTAGGCCGTGCAGGGAACGTCTTGCATTGCAGCATTGCACCGGAGGACAGCACGCAAACTGGTGCTGGCATCTTGGGCATACTGTACTACAGCCTAACATTGCAGGCACATGCCATGCCAATTCGAAACCTGAAACAAAAGAAAAAACCATTAATTATCAAAACAACAAAATAAAATTACTTTCTATACGCTAAGGTTCATCAAAAATCAACTTTATCACTATCCAACTTGAAGTAAAAGAACATTAACACTCTTCAAAATCAAATGAGACCAGATACTATAATCCAACACAAACATATTCTTAATACTCAAAAATATAAAATTTGATTCAATTTTCAAAATGAGAACCCTTCCTAAAATTGCAGTCAGCACACGAATAAAAGCAGTCCATGCATCATTAAAATACGCTTGGATTATCAATCAATGAATGATTTTAATCCCTACATCCATTATTAAACATTTCAATACAAATTCACTTTACAAAACATAATTACTGAACATAAATAGCTTGTTTTAACAAATTATGCTAAATTTTCAATTTACATGTGCTATTTTAAGTTGGTAATAATAAAAAATAATAAATTAAGTTGGTATTATTTTAAAATGAATTTTTTGAGGTTATGTGATAGTGGTCCTATTGTGTAAATAAACTTTATAATTTAATTTAGCTAGAAATAATCTACCAGGTGAGTAAAATGCCACCGATTGCAATATTATTACATATATAAGATTCATTTCATATCCATAGTGTAATTTTTTAAATATGCCATTCATAACCTTCCCTCTTGATTTTTTTGGTATCATAACTTGGAGTACTGCAAAGGATTTTATATGCCTAATTTATTCAACTATATATTTAAATTATATACGATATCAAAAGTCTGTTAAATTGGTAATTTTAACACATTTAGAGATATTTAATATGTAATGAAGTTGAATATATAACGAAACAAACTTAACCTATATCTTTTCATCGTATGAATAGGTGATGATACTAATTATATGAATTTATCATTAAATCCAGCAGATTAAGATAATTTAAATGTTTAAAATTTTTCAAGTCCAAAAAATATGAGGTTATTTTAGTAATTTTAAGCAAAAAAAAAGGAATTATCAACACATTTAATTTATAATTACATTTGATGCATTTTAATCCCATTTTCTTTATATATATATATAACATGGTGGTGAAACATATTTTAACACAAAATTGATTACCTGGATGGTAGGATGGTATTGTCATTACACTCATTACTGCGTCTGGCCTGTCACGATTAATCTCAATTTGGCAATTGAATTGAACACATTTACTCTCGACCAATGTTAAAACTGTAATGGATCCTACAAAAAAATTTTATCTCAGCATAACTGATTTCGGGTATTTAATAAATTTTTAAAATCATCGTACTTAAAATTTTAATTATTGGATTAGTCGAAACAATGAAATCATTTTTCATGGCAGTCAGTAGGTACTTCAGATAAAACTAATGTACAAATTAAAATGAATAAAAAAAAAGTTTAGTAGTATGATATTATCAAGTATCTAAACAATTTATAGGTAAGTACTTATATATTTACTATTTAATAACAAAAATTATACTTATTTCTTTAAGGAATAGTCAAGGAAAATTAGATATTGTAACACATTTTTTAAATTATTTCTTCCCCATCTCAACTTAACGTATGCAACCAAATATACACATTTTGTAATTACGTCCAGAAAGTTATATTAATTAAATTTTATGTAAATTCTTGAGGATTAAAGAGAAAAAAATTAAAAATAAACTTACTCGTTAATTTGTTAATTAAGTGTTCTTTGATCGCCTTTTTTTGTAAAATATTCGAAACGTTATTAAATTCGTTGAGAGTAGTTATCACCACTGCGCTCAGTCTCCGTTTGTTTAATGCTTGGAACTGAACGGATCGAAAGGTGCTTATCTTAGTGAGTTATAAAATTCATGGAAAATATAATTATAAATGTTTTCCAAATATTTCTAATTCTAAGTAACTTATTTATACCATGAAAAATTACAAAACGGATAGTATTGGTGCAAAAAAAAGAAAATGCACTACGCTATTTTATGTACGAATAAAAATAAGATATAATGGAAAGTCAAGAGTGTCTTGAAAAGCTATGTATATACGAATAAAATATGATATATATATAAAATAATAAGTATGCCATGAGAAGCTTTTTATTATAGGAACAAAAATTAGAAATTTATTTAATTCGAGCGTGCTTTGAAAAATTTATTGAAAATTAAATTTAGCAGGAAGTTTTGAAAAAAAAAACGATAATTTTGTTTTTGTCCATCTGTTGTATTTATCATTAATCTTAACGAGATGATGAAATAATTAAAGTTGAGCAATTGAAAAAAATGCACGCAATTTGTTGCTTCATTTAAATATTTTCGCAGCGGTTATAAATAATCTAAACAAAAGTGGCAGAAAGAGATGGTAAATGTTAAGGCCGGTTATGCATCAGTGTTCTGCGAAAGTGCGCCAATCAGTCTTCCAAGAAGGCTTGTCTTACATACGCATTTATAACCGATGCATTTTTGTCCTTCCATCTCTCTTGCTCATTTAGAAATACATACACTAAACTATTCGTAGAAGGAGACTCGAACATACAACGCACACACCTGCATGTCAACCCAATCTCCTATACTTGGAACTCCAGGTATAGAAACCACACCGAAAATAATATCCCTCCATGCCTTTATGTATGTATACATTTCATTTTTAGAAACTTCTCCGTTTCCCATCTTCTAACTTATTCATTTTTCTGTTTTTTTTTTTTTGCAAATTCTTTTGTGTTTGCGTGTAAAGATAGTAAGAAATCCCGCTTACAGTTTTGCATTTTTTTTATTTTTAAGTTGGTACAGTTACATGTCAATCACATGCAACTCCCTCGCGTGGTTTGCATTTTTCTTTTTATTAGAATTATGTTAAACTTCATTTTCCGGTAGGTTAACAATCTTGTAAAACAACGAGGGTACTTAAAAGACCATTATGTGCTCTGACTCAACGAACCAGGAAAAAACACAATGGGAAATTCTTTAAATATTACGCCTCGTTTATTTTTATTTCAAGAAATAATTTTAGACACATTTTTTCTATTATACTAGAACTTTTCAATTCACCCTTGTAAAAAAAAAAACAAAATCAGAAAAGAAAAAACAAAAAAGAAGCGTATCCCTTTTTTTCTTCAATGTTTTGAATTTCTTGGAACATAAAATTTTCATAATAAAAAAAAAATATTTTTAGAATTCTTTTGTTTTGTTTCTATAAATACATTGAATTTATTTAAACATAAAAAAATTCAATTACACATTCGTTTCCAAAAAAAGAAAAGAAAACATGGCATCCTTGATATTTTTAGTTTGGACAGTATCTAGTGACGCCGTAAAAAAAACGCATATCAAGATAAAATTAGCGTGAATTTCGTTAAGGACGTATAGTTTACTACGAATTCCCCCACCACTCTAAAAATGAGAAGAAAAAAATAGATAAGCATCGAGAACAATTTTATCACAATCGGAGCAAGGACGCCGGTTTTAATAGCTTCTCGGAACACTATTTTCGTATTCATTTATTTTTTTAAATTTTTAATTCCTCGAATTTGTATACAAAATGGAAAAGCGCGTCGGTTGCGCTTTTCCATTCATCAATTCATTCTGTTGTGGAAATGATTTGGTTGAATGGAGCATTTCCCTCTTCATTAATGAAACTAGGTTAGAGGTTAGAATTACGAGGCGAACATTCGTTGTCGTCCATCGGCTTTAAATGTCACTAAATATTTATGGAACTACCAGTTGAAAAGGCACGCAAGCGATCGATAGTGACAAGGATACAAATATTATTTATTTTTTTATGCAAACTGTTGCTTTATTCATCCTTTTGAATAAAATCGCAGCAGCAATTTACATCAACATTTAAAGTTAATGGCGGGAGGAGGATGAAACAAAATTACAGTTGCAATTTTATTTTTGACATTTTGATAATCGACAATTCAATATTTAATTCGAGTTTTGACATTTAATAACGTTTAAAATTTCTCGAATAAGAAGAGATTATAAATTTATGAAAATACTGAATTTTTTGTTTGTATTGTTTAGTGATTTTAAATGTGATAGCAAATGACAGAAATCATGAAATAAAAAGAAGGAAAAGGCAAAAAATGTGTTGAAGATATCAAAGATAATTGAAGATATACATAAAAAATATGAAAACTATAAAACAAAACGATAAAAATTGTCGAGAATAAGAAAAATAGCAAAAGCGACAGGAAATGTTCAAAATGGTGAAACGTCAATTAATTTTTTTTTTGCAAAACTTTTCGTTTTGACATTTAAGGATTATCATTTCGAAATTTTTTGCTGTAATATAAAGAAATATCATTTTTCTTTGTAATTGAATCTTTAAATGATTATCATAATTACAATATTCCGTCATTTTTCTGTGAAAAGTGACGATAATGAAATGTGTTAAATATATTTGTAAAGGTGGCCTCGATTCTTCACATTCATCTCCTTGAAAACGATAAATTCGATTCATTTATTGGAAATTTCATTTTGCAGAACAATAAAAAAAAGACAGTCAACCTTGATTGCAAACAATTCTTTATAAAACTATTAACATTTTAATAAAAAAATGACATTAATTGAATTCGTCACCGAAATAAGTTTCTACATGTCAAGGAGATTTCATTGAAATTATTAGAAAGTATAAAAGAGAATAAGAAGGGGAGGAGGTCGGATACCTTCGGAACTATCCGAATAATGTGATGAAACAATGAAAGATAAAAGCTTACTTTGATATTTAAATGCTTGGAATTGAATAATTTGATACAATTGTTATAATAAGTAAGCTTTGACGAGTTTTTAATGTTTTTATTTATATGCTTGATTCATTTTGTAACAAAATTTGTGACGGTTGAATGAATTTGGATCAATAGATAGGAGTATGCATATAGCCAGAGGTAATTAGTTATAAAATAACGGTACGTACGTATTATACGTACATTTTCTAGTTTCTGGGTCGTTCACCATTTCCATCGCTTTAAAACTTGACCTCGAACGCTTCTAAATTCTATTTCATGTGTTTCTTTCTTAGGAAAAATTATATTTTGAATAAAATCGATATTTTTGTTATTTTTTACGACAGGGTAGCTCAGTGGTACAGAGCTTGCTTCTCATTCGAGAAGTCGTGGGTTCGAACCCTAGTCACACTGGAATTTTTTCAGTGGATTTGTATTCAGTATTCACAGAAGAAAAACACAACTTCACATAAATGAGATACGAGGTGTTGGTGCATGTACACCGATTTTCTATTTTCATCACGCCAATAAAATAATTTTTACTTTTACATTAGGCACTTAATGAGAATAAGTAATTGGAACAGTTACATTACATATGTATTTATAAATTGTCTGTGTGTTTTTTTGCATATGGAAAACTTAAAATTTGATCTATAAAGAGTGGTATGTAATTCGCGAGCGAGATAAAATTCCTTTTTATGTCCGAACGGCTACTATAAAAACCTTTTTTAAAAAGTGTTCAATTTATCTGAGTTTTGTTTAATCAAATCTCCAAGGTTTTGTTTTTGTCTGTTTTTTTTTTTTTTTTAATAAATAAGTGCGTACATCTGTTGATGAAAAGCGAATGAATAATTTTCCACCGCCTTCCAATTGAATTCATAAATGGGACCTTCAATTTAGAGGTCTTTCTAAAATAAACATGTGACGCAAAATTTAAAAAAATGGAACGAGATCTTACCGAGAAAAATAAAATCTTCTATTCGAAAATTATAGGATGCTTTTCTCTAACGAATATATAAGCACGTGTGTTGTTTATTTGTTTTTGTTGATTTTTTTTAGAAAAATAATGTACTATTTTCGTGGAACTTTTACACCATTCTTACTTGGCACACAATTTACATACTTTAAGATAAAAATAACACATATTGTTACATACAATGCAAACATTCTACTTATGAGTTTCCCGCACATTACAAACAATATACTTACACGCAAGTGTTAGTTAGGCCCGGCAAAAAATTCTCTTTATTATTTATTTTTTCAATTAAACTTCTTATATGAAAATGAGAAACCTTTTTCGAAACAGAAGTGAGCGTTGCCATAGAATTTATATAACACTCACACCTAACTTCAAACGCATAAAACAAGAATAGAAATTCGAAAAAAAAAAATGAAAATTTCAAAAATGAAGAAAAAAGAATATCTAAAAAAATCCTATACCAAACATGTATATCAAAAGAAGTTGATGAATATTAAAATATCATTCCGCATTATAGAAAATTTGAAGAAAATCACATTTTCTTAAAAAAAAACTATTTTTCCGAGGAAAGTCACATTTTTCATTAAAATTCCAATGTTCTTGCAGAATAAATTTCATTTTTTAAAAGTTTCTGTAGTGCATAACTGACCAGGTCCAAGATAAAAAAAAAATCCTGGTAAGTTGTGAGACGCTCAGAAAATTTTGACGTCTTGTCACTTAAATTTGTTCTATGATTGTTTTTCCGTTTCTTTAACTTATTATAAGTCACTTTGTCGGTTTATGTCGGTATGAACCTCTAAATAATAAAAATTCAGCGTTTTTAAAGCGTTTTTCTCAATTTTCAGATTTGATTTCAAAAAATTCTAACGAGAAATTGAAGCGAAAAAAATCTAGAAACTTTTTATTTCGAATTCTTGATGATATGGAAATGGTTGCTAATTTTTTTTTTCATATTTAATCTCTAACATACACGATCCACCATCGTTACATCTCACTTCCACTCATTTCGAGGCGAAAATAAAGAAATCCTATCGTAAGGAAATTTTTTTAATAAAAATCGAAGCGATTTTCAAATTTTCTCTTATTCAACATCTTTTTATCACATATAATTTACCATTGTTACAGCTCACTTCAACTACTTCTTCCGAGATTTAAATACAAATTTTCGGATTAAAATTGTAATGTTATTATTAGCTTTCTTGGATTTTAATTTATAAATTATAATAAAACAATATCTCGGTGGTATATATTAAACAAAGATAACTTGATGATAAGGATGGTCGCGTTGTTTTCTAATTGCATTTATTTATAGCAGGCGATGAAAGTAATCCAACGAAAAGAAAGTTGATTTCGGTGTTTTCATGTCTCTTCTTGGAAATGGGTGTATTATCGAAATTCCATCTGCACATTTATCTCTTTTCATACTCTCGCACTCTCTCTCTTTCATTTTAAACAATTTTGGTCGATTTCTGCCTGTTGCAATAAATAGGATGCGCACGCGTCCTGAAAGCGGGACAGATAATTCCGCGCCATGCGTTTTTCACGATTCCTGGAAATCTCCTCGAAATAGAAGTGGAGGAATATGCGGAGAAGAGCGCGGATATTCCTAGAATTTCATTCTAAGATATCAAAAATATTTTATTAATTTCAAATAAATAAATGTGTGACAAGAGGAATTTTTGAAATTCCACGTTTTTCGTTTTAATAAAAAATTTGATTTTCGTTGGAAGTTTTCTATATAAAAAGTTCAAATTGATTTTTATATATTTGTAAGCACCTGCTGCATCTCATTACGACAAATCGATAAAGCGAACAAGTTACAGGAATTTGTAAATTTCATTCATTAATAATGGAAAAGCGTGGAAATCCTTGAAAATTAAAACGCGTTTGACGTTATTTTTCAGAAAAAACTTCAATTTTCCATTTTAAGATTATTTTTGAAAATGAAATCAATTTTCCAATGACATTTTTATTACACCTCCAAAAAAATTCTTAAAGCAGATTTTCATATTTTAAAATGTTTTTTTTCCGAAATTTTCCAACTTACTAAGAATTTTTATAAAAAAATCAAAGACTCAAACTCGGGAACTTCAACTTCTCGGGTAGAATTTTAAATTTTCGATTTAGTACTGAAAATTTAAGCATTTCGACATTTAAATAGTTTTTGAAGATTTTTTTTCTGGAATTTTGAAAAAGAAAAGGCAAAATTTTCTCTACATTTTTAAGCCAAAAAGTTGCGCGTTTTCATCAAAGTTTTGTTTTGTTCTTTTGAAAGAAAAAGTTGTGAATGAATGGAATGAGACAAGGTGTAGTAGCTACTAAAACGTAAGTCGGAACTTGTCGAGATCTGCTTCACGTTGCCAGTTTGTTTCGTCGCGCATCGCGCTCGCTTGCATAATCCCCTTTTTCGGTACAAAAATAAAAATAAAATAAATAAGTACACACCTCAATTAACAACAACGTGAAGAACACAATTGAACTCCATCGTTTAATAGGAACATCATTTAAGTAAAAGAAGGTAAGTCACAATCACCTCTCACAAAACTTCATCACACAATAAAGATTCCTCACCGGTCACACACTTGTCCGATGTTTCACCTTGTAGTAGCACATCTTCAATTCACGCACAAATAAAAAAATTTTCATTCAAGTGTTTTTGTACTATTAACTTTTGAGGTTATATTTAGTTTTGTTTGTTGCGATCGATCGGTCACATCCAGACCGTTCAGCGATCGCACAGCGAATAACTATAAAACTCGAGCTGGTCGCGTATGCCCGATTCGATATTCGTGTGGATTACGGAGCGTCTGTGCAATGTTGCGATGTTGCCAAGTAGTGATGCGCTTTAAATGTTCCTAGAATGGATTTATTTAGAAAGGAGGTCGTTTAATAACGAAAATTGCGCCAAAAATAAATATTTGCGCATCGCGTTTCGTTTGAACACAAAAAATTAAAATTCGAAAAAAAAAAATAAAGAAACGGATATTTCATTTTTCCCCGTATATTTTTTATTTATTTTATTTTCAATTTAAAATACAAAATTCTAAATATAAAAAATAATCGGAAAAATCGAACTTTTTGATTTTTCATGAACTTCCATCTCTTTCCAACTAATAAAACCAACAATCCTTCCATCTTCATTCCACTCATTATAATTAAGAAATTTTATGAAAATTTCAAAAAATTTGTATTCAAAATCTTTCTAACGTATTCTAATTGTTACATCTCACATCCACCCATTGTCATCTGAAAATGTTTAAAATATTATTAATGAAAACAGAAGAAATTTCAAAAATTCTATTATTAAATCTCTTTTTAACATACACGATCCACCATCGTTACATCTCACTTCCACTACTACTTCTGAGATTTAAATACAAATTTTAGGATTGAATTAAAGATAAAAAATCCAATTCCGACAAGTTTCGAACTCACGACCTTCCGCTTCCCATGTGTCCGATTAAAAAGAAACATAAAATATTAAAAAAATATTATTTTTAATAAGCGAATTAATTTTAAAGGAAGGTTAGTGTGACGTAGTATTCGTCATTCAGATGACAATATTTAGTATTAGGACCTTTGATTGTTCAATTTGTCATTTTTCCATCCACGGCAACTGCTATTTTTATTTTGTTTATACAACAATTGATCTTAATTAATCCGTCGAAAGTGTTTCTACGAAAAACGAACATATGAACATATTTCTGTTTGTATGTTATCATATCTCATTTGATTAGTTTGAATCTTCCCCGAAATGCAAATCGTTTTTCTTGCTAATCGAAATGTGTACACATTTATTTTATTAAACCGGTGACTTTCACTAAATAGGCGTGTGTCTATTTGTATGTTTGTGTGTATAATATGTACACACACACACACACACACACACACACACATAAAGTCCCGGCATTCTGTGAATGCTTCTAGAAATTTATAATTCAACGAATTTGACATGAACATACTGACTATAGTTATAATTTACAAAATTTGTGTAAATATTTACCGACAGATTAATGGAATCAATTCGGTACCGAGAATTCTTTTAGATCCAAGGAATTTTTTTTTTGATGGCGTAATATTAATAAGACTTGATTACTTTGAATTATTATTTTTTTTTCCTCCATTAAAATATTCAACACATCCGTCGTTCGCAGATATAAGAACTTCATAAATTATTTTTACGATAAAAAAAGAGATTAATGAGAGAAATAAAGAGCATATTATATTGAATTTAGTGTATTGTAAAGAGATAGAACGATAATAAATCATAAATTTATTTGTTCTTATTCAATTATTCAAACAGTTAAATTTCCATCTAAAAATAATTAATGAATGTGTGGAACAAAGATGCCATGATAGTGGAGAATATTTGTAAAAGTGATAAAAGATGCCAAGGATAGATTGATTTTCAGGTGAATTTTAGGGTATAATTTTATATCTGTTGTGCATAGATTTATTTTGAAAACAAAAAGGAAAAAAGAAGAAAATTAACTAGAATAAGAAATGTTAAAAATGTCAGTTAAGAAAATTACCCATCAAAATCATAGAAAATGACGAAAATATTAGAAATCATAAAAAATGTCAAAAATAAAAAATATAAACAAATGTCAAAGAATTTTAAAACTATCATAAAATATGTTGGTCAAAAACATAAGAAATGTTAAAAGGTCAAATTAAATAGAAAATTTCAAGCATCGTCAAAAATGTCAAAATGACAAAATATTAAACACTCGGAAAATGTCAAAAATGTAAGAGAATGCTTTTCTGGTATTATTGATTTTTTTCACGTTTTCCTTTGGCATTTTATTGTATATTGACGTTTTTTTGACATACACTTTTTGACATTCTTTCATTCTTGTTGATATTTTGAGACTTTTGCACTTTTGTGATTTTTTTTTGACGTTTTTCGACATTTAACATTTAGACATTTAGTTTTTGTTTAACATTTTTGACATTTCCAGATATTTTGATATTTTTGGCATCCTGTTTTCTTTCTCTTTCTATGTTTTTGACCATTATTACGAAATTTTTTGACATTCGTTGTGCGATATGTTTCCTTAAGTTTTTCCACTTTTTATTTTTGAATTTTCACCTTATTTAATTTCATTCTAAATTTTGACTGAATATTTATAATTTTCAGAATTTGTTAATTAAAAAAAAAAAAATAAAAAATTCGCAACTTGTAAAATTACAATAAAATTAACGAATTTTTATAAAATAAAACTTAGGAACTTTTTCAAAAATTTTCAAAAAAAAAAATGAAAAATTGAAAACTTTAAAAATTGAAATTTAAAAATCAAGTTGTAAAAAAATGAAAAACGGAATAATTGCTGACTAATTGAACAAGATTTGGATTTTAGACGGAAAAATAAATTTTGACTGTTTTATTGAATTTCTTACTTTTGCTGCTTTTCATTTTGGTTTTTAAAAATTGTTATTTATTTTCTATTTTTTATCGTTTCAGAAAGTTTTTTGAGAAGATTTGGCACCAGTGTACGATACGTTGGTATCCCAATAAGGACAAAGAGTGACGACAGTGTTTGGGTGTTCGAGTGAGAAAGAGCGTTGACAGGCCCGTCCGCCCGTCCGCCCGTCCATTCCTAGAAGAGCTCGGAACGTGTTTTCAGTTCGCGCTAAGCGGCTAAGTACTCTATGATAGGATTGCTTAGCCGGTAGTGGGGAGCGAACGTTTCAGGGAATCTCTGATTCGGAGAACTGCAAGGTACGTTCTACGTTGTTAAATATAGCGCACGGCCACCTATATCCACGGGCCACGGACCGACAGACCCGCTCAACTGTACCCGTGGTACTCGCAGCGGTACTAAAACAAACCAATTAAACATATTCATAGATACAACGGATGTTTTTATCATAATTCTCATGGTTGGTCAACTACATACTTAACTTTACTATTTTTTTTTCTTGTTGATGATGATGCAACTTATGTTTGTTTTATTTTATGAAATGGAAGTTATTTTCTAATAAACCTACTCGATCTTTAAGTTGCGCAATGAATTCAATTTTGAAATGAAAAGACGAAGATTGTGAAAAAGAAAAAGATTTCTAAATAATTTCCTTAATTTTCCTAGTTATTTGAGAAATGCATTAAAGATAAATTATAAAAATTTCCATAGAGGTTAGCAAAGCAATAATAGTAGTAATGCAGCGTATTTTGACATAATTAGAAATACTTGGAAGCAGTTCGAGGGTTATAATTAGCTTCCATGATTTATGGGCCGCATACTTTAACCTTCTTTCCAATAAAAATCATTAAATTTTCAAATCCAATTAGTCAACCTGTCATAACTTGATGTTTTTATCTTGAATACATATCAATACAACTCTAATCAAGAACGGAAGTTCATTTTGTTGAAAATATCTAATTGATAGATAAATTTCCATTAATTATTCAGTTTTAAACTTTAATTAATACATTCTGTTCGTAATTGAGGAAAATTTTCAATCTATTAAGGTATTCCCCAAGATGCGCAAGAGTTTATTCAATTTTTCCCCAAGGCTCCCAATGTTAATTTTTTCATTTTTCCATTTTTAATATTTTAAAACAGAATAGTTAAAATTTATTTATATTTTTTTTTTTTTTTAGTGGAGAAAATGAAGTATTCTGTTATTCGTGAATATCGAATGCCCAACAATGATGATGATAACATCATATGATTGATTTATTATGAATGTTTAAATGTTTAAAATGCGTGTTGCATTCCCCCTTCCCATTTAAATTTGTAGTTATGTATTTAAGTAGCCCCCTAATCGAATTCCAGGTAGAACGATAAAGATCATGTTGATAGTACGTCGAGGTAATTTCGCTCGAGGGCGCTCATTTTCCGGGTATTCCGAAAATAAATGGGGTCGCGTCACGACGACGTGTCCTGAATTAGTTACCCCAATCCCATTCCGTTTATTTATTACCAACAGTACAACTGTGTCGTCACATGAAAACAGTTTATTTCCATATTTCGCAGTAGAAGTAATCGATGGTGGTGCATGATCCATTATTTATAATCATATTCCAAATTATTATTTATAGAATTCTTGGTACCACCACGTGCCCACCTCCCCCCCGGCCCCCCCTCTCTCTCACTCTCTCTCTCTCTATTTGACCTATTCGATTAATTATTGTCCATCCGATTATTATTATTATTGTTTTTGTGTATTATTAAATTGCGAAGAGTTTGTTTTTGACTGTTAAAATTTTAAATGTCACGATATTTGATCCACACCAACATTGTTATGTAAATTAGAAATCTGAATTAAAAATTGATGCCTATATAAGTTATAGTATATTACGTAACGAGACTTGCAAAGAGCATTTTACGCACGAGTAAATATGATTACACACTTGAAGCTATGCATCGAGTGCGTATTACTTTACAAGTCAAGTTACGTATAATACTATACTTTTTTCTTCACAGACGTATGATTCTATCGCTTTGTGTAGTATTCTCGCACATCAACTTGATATATAATTAAAAACTAATTAGAATAGTAATTTTTATTGAAAAAATAATCTCCAAACTTTATTTATAAATATAATATAATCCGAAGTACATTTCTGAAAATAATTATGAAAATATTACTTCCTTACTCTGTCTATTGTTTATATTTCTTTTCTAAGTTAGAAAAATATAGAAACTTGAAAATTTCCTCAAAATTTCTATTTTTTTTTTCATTTTGTGTATATGACTTAATTGATAATGCATTAATCTTGCAATTGAAAGGTTCCTCCCCATTGCCAATTGTAAAAAAATTATGTGTATTTCTAAATTTCTTTTTATATACCACTAGATAAGTTTCCCGTTGTATTTTCAAATAAAGAAAAAAAGAAAAAATAAAATAAAAATAAACCCCCCATGACGTGTCCACGAAATCACGTTCTAAATAAATCCGACTTTTTCCACTTTTAACTTTGATGTGTCATAAAATTACATCGAAATAATCGACCAATCATCTTACTAGAATTGCTTTTGTTTATTTTTTACATTAAAAATGACGGAGGTGCGACCACCTGAAACTATTTTGTTTGCATTAATATAGGTACGCATAAATCAAGATGACTGTGAATCTTAATCATCTTAAAATAAAATGAAACATTAAGAAAAGACCCGAAGCTTGATGATGTATGTGTCATTTAAGCATGCGTGCAGTAAATTTGTGCATAGCATCAATTAGTGACGTAAATGCGCGATTATTGATCGTGTGACATCACGATGTTAGCAGATATTTCGCGTGACGTAAATCGTATTCCGAGATTAACAATTACGCGCCTTATCGCTTCCATTCGCTATTTCCCTCTTCTCACTTCCGAGTAATTTAATAAAGGCAATTGATTCAACAGGAACGGGAAGTGTTCCTGTAAATGGATTTTCGGGATGTCTAAAAATAGCCGCGTTCGCTGAAATTCAGATCAATTCCAGACATGTAAATTATTTTCACTTGGAATGGGGACGTGATGTCTACCCGAAACTTTCCATTTGAAAATTAATTTGTGTTCCTGGAAATTTCATTTATTTACTTGCGGATTTTATTTTTAATACTTGTAGGATGTCATTAGCCAATAATAGATGATTGGTAATGTAATTTGCAGAAACGATCAAAAATTATGTAAATACATTCTTAATTACATACATATATTGATTTTATAATTATAGTAGGTCGTGGACTAAAGAATTTTATTAAATTTAAAAATAAACCAGTTGAGCATGCTCAAGATCATTACCGGAATGAACTTGAAAATAAAGAAGAGATTTAGTGTCAAACATCAAAATGTTAAATGTCATAAATAAAAAAACGTCGAAAACATTGAAATGTTAAAAAATATTTAAAAACCAGTGCGTATATGCTTTATAGTCATCGTAAAAACATCAAAGTGTCAAATGTCATTACGACAAAATGTTTGGTTGTTTATTTTTCCGACGTTTTCGGTATCTTTATAAGCGTTAAGAGGATTAAAATCATATTTCGAATGAATTCATAAACGTCCGTCAATAAAACAAATTGTAAAATCCGTGTACGTTAGCGTGCACGAAGTCACTAAGTATAAAAAATGACTTTTACTTTAAAGACATTTTGTTTACTGAAAGAAGGTTGCTCAATTATTTTCTTAACAAAGAAAAAAAAAATTAAAGGAAAATCCTGCAAATGAAAACAATTCTGCTGCAATAAATTAGAAACTGGTTTAAGTAAATATGCGGTTTGGTTTTAAGGGTAAATATGACAAGGGGACTCCACAGAACAATCATTTGCACTTGGAAACCACAATCAGTTCGCAATTTGTGTATTTAAGGATTATGATTTTAATCATAGAAAATGGGAAGAAAATTCAATTGTTAAATAAAGAATTTTCATAGGTATAATAAAAATGATTTTAATAGTTTCATTGAAAAGCGGTTAAAGTTGTAGTTGTGTAATAAATAATAAATATTTGAAATAGTAGCAGTTACAGTTAATATTTGAAATATTTTTTCGCATGAAGCAATAGAAATCTAGTTCGAACTATAATTACTCATGTTATGCCTTTTGTTATCGGTCGTGTGTGTACTGTACTGTACAGTTCGATTCCAGAAATTGGAAAGAGCTCTTATCTCAATGCAAATTATATGCTAGCATATTGAATACATGTTTGATATGTATATGGAAGGTTCCTGGTAACATTCCGAATCTAATTTGCCACTTTTTTTTATTACTCATATTATTTACTATCTAGAAATACACCTCAATGAATTAAATTTATTTTGTATTGATAAAATTGATACAAAATTTAATCGCCAGATATATGCCTCATAACCTCTAAATTTAATTTTCACAATCAACTGATAAATGTGTCATGAACAATGTATTAGACACATTATAAAAAATGGAAAATTGGATTATTAAAAAAAAATAGAAAGTAAAAAAAAAGAAAAAATCTGAAAAAGTGTACAATTTGAAAATATTATTTCATCATTAGAAAGTGTAGTAGTTTAAATTTTGAGGTTATGTGGTATTTATCTGACGGTGAAAATTGTGTGGTAAAATTTGAACCATTTAGATAAATTAGCGCTTTCATATAATAATTTATTCCAAGTATTATTAATTAGAATATCTAAAGGGAAATTGAATAAAAATCGAGAAATTATATCGAACGCCTATTTATTTATAAACCGACGCAATGCAATTTAACGATTTCTGAGAATGCGAGAATGTGCATTCAAATGGTTCGAGTAATTGTACATTATACAAAATAATTAAAACATTTACTTTTTTTTTAAATAAATTTTATGCGTATATACAGGGTGAGTCACTAATACAGTATCTCTTATTAAACAATTGGAAAAGGAGAAAAATGATTAAAAGCTTTTTTTAGTATAATTAACAAAATCAGTCCAAAAATCACCATTCATCTCAAAATTTATAAAATCTACAGGGTCGCATTTACACCGAAACCAAATATGTACTCGGTATGCAAAAATAAAGTATCCAACTGGAATAATCGAAATGTCCAGAAATCAGAAGATCAAAATATAATTTTATAAAAAAATAAAAATATCTAAAACTTGAAAAGGAAAATGTAAAAAGGAAAAAACAAAAAAATTCATGGTCACCACAATTCACTTTTGACATTTTTATTTTCACATTTCACTTTTGACATTTACACTTTTTTAAAATTATTTTTGAATTTTTCGATTTCTTGGGTTTCTCGAGAATCTTCCAAATTTTTTCGCCTTTTTTCCTCTGCCAACTTCCTTAATGCTAACGTCACATCCTTTAAAATTCACTCCCAACCGCCACTAAAGAAGTCAAAGATGCGAGAATAAAAAAATGGAAAATTGGGAAAATTAAAATTTTTTTGGTACAATAAAAAGGACGCTTCATGTTCTTAAATCAGTTTTGCGTGCTTTAAATATTTAATTATGCACATGTATCATAATGTACATTTTTTTAAAACTTTTTTTTCCAAAGTATAATTACACGGAGCGCCAAACTCCATTCACTTAAATAATTAAATTTCATCACACAAAACGAAAGTAATTAAATTCGCAGACTATTAAAAAACTAATTAAAAGTAATAAATACATAACATCAATTTGCAGAAGTAAAATGTTGTAATTAAATTATCCGGAGGCTAATTCTTTTTTTTCGTCGTCGTTGTTTTCATAAAGTGTGTCGCTTTCCACGAATTCTTCATTTCCAAAATTAAATCGCATGTTCTACAAGTTTTGCCTTTCCGCGTACAACAAAGAGAAAATAAAACGTTTCTGTTTCTCACTAAACAATTATTTGTAATTTCATTATTATTATTATTATTAGTATTATTATTATTATCATTAATTTATTAGGAAAAGTGTGTTACGATGGTTAAATACATCGGAAATGATTACATTTCATTTTATTTACTACTTCTTGGTATATTAAACGATTCGTTTATCGTTTTCCTATTTAAATTTTTAATCGAATCGTATGAGAAATGTTTGTTTTTTCAATTACAAGTAATGCCGGCTAAAATTAATTTTAATAAAAAAAAGAAAAATCATATACAAATCAAATGTTATGTCGTCAAAAACTTAAAATTTGAAGAATTTTTTTCTGCCAAAAATTACGCAAAATCCAGACTTGACCTGAGTGACCTAGACGTTTCCAACGGAATTAGCCAAATATTTATTTTAAATTAAAAACACCAAATCGAAAAATTGGGGAAATCGTGAAATTTGAAAAACAAAAAAAAAAAAAAATTAAAAATATATAGGAAACGTCGAAAAATAAAAAATACAAAAAAACCGAAATATCAAAAATGTAAAAAAAAAAAAATTGGAAAAATATAAACATAGAAAATGAACACATGAAAAATTGGGAAAATAAAAAACAAAAAGTTTGGAAAAATTAAAATTTGTTACAAAAATGAAGAAAAAAAAAACAATAGAGAAACAATAAATTGTCATGTCAACAGTTTGATATTGGACATTTGATATCTTGATTCAATTTTGAATGCAATATATGTATTGTAATTTTAAATTTTGATATTTTTTATTTTTGTATTCTAACATTCGCATGTATCGTCACATCATCATCATAAAAACAAAAACTTTTATTTTTAAAATAACTTGCTGCTTAATTTCGCTTTCTCTTTTATAATTTCAAGGCACACTACGGACATGCGAAGCAATAAATGACATGCGATTCAGTTCACTGGGTCACTATGATCCGACCAAAGAAAATTAAACAAAATGGTGATATTCAAGCAGTGTGGTATTAAGTAATTAAAGATTAAAAAAAGTATCGAACTGACAATTATTTTCCTACAATTAAATCGAATCGCGTGTTCAACACACCGTGAAAATAAATATATGTACACTTCGAGGAAATTTATGTAACACTTGTTGTCCTATTAATGTCGAAAATGATTGTTCACATTGCCTCCCCCCTCCCTCTCTCACATTAATAATAGGCTAAAAAGAGGAAATAAAGATAAGGTAAAGGCAAGGAGATTGTGATCGAGCTGTCGAGGTCAACGATGAGAATTTTCGTGGAATTGCGCCGACCCACACACACCTATCAAATAATTGCGCTTCATTATAAAACAAAATAAAAAGCAGCAAACCTTGATCAGATTAGTATAAATTGCAAATAAAAGTTTTTTTAAGAAAATGTAATGAACAATCTCTCTGTCTGTTTTTCATTTTCTCTAACTTTATCCTTGAAATTTTCTTCTTTTTCTCTTCTGCTCTCTCTCTTCTATTGTCTTCTGCATGTAATCTGTTATTTTCCATACACTTTATTACTTGATTTTTCTGATAATCTGATATTTTTTTGCTTATTTTGTCTTTCTCTTTATATTTGCCCATTGTCAATTTTTTTCTTTTCCATGTTCGATCCTTTATTTCTACTTTCTTCACTTTATCCCTTAGTTTTTGTTTCTTCTATTTTCTTTTTCTAAAATCTCTTTTCTTCCAATAATTACTCTCTTTTTACTTTTTACGTTTCCCTCTTCATACTTCTTTACACATTTTTTGTGTCTTTTTTCTTTTATTTTCCTCCTCGATGTGCAAGTGCAAATATAATCTCGAAATTAGAGTCGGGTACACGTCTTTTATTAAAGTGTTTCTAATATAAAATGTACGTGCATGAGTACGTAGCACAGAAATATATTAAGACAAAACAAAATATTATTTGATGAATTGAAGCCCACGTTACATATGTATACTTGTTGCTTTACACGAGTATCACGAACAGAAATAGAAAGAAAGGGAATATTAGGGCACCCCAAATATCCTTCTAGGAATACGTTCCTAATCAGGAACGAAAACACCTGGCGGGTGGGAAACAACCGAAACAACGGAAACAACGTGTGTCGATTATGTACATAGAAATTTTGAATGAATACTTCATTCTCATTTCAAAGAAAATTTATTAGCATAATTCATAGGTAACACGCACCACCAGATGGCTTCAAATGAAAATTAGATACCTTCGGGTTATTTTCAAATGTATTCATATTCGAATCTACATATTACATTTAAACATACCATTCAAAATATAATATGCACTACTATGTACATACATGTACTCCAGATGTGTTGAACCATTTAAATTTAATTCTAAATAATAATAATAATAACACCCAGCATGCATACCACCTGTTTACACGAACTTGAAAATTTCGTATATGAAATCTAAATGTCTGTGTGTGCGTATGTGTGTATGTGGACTCTTGTTATCTCAAGATAACAGATTGCACATACGCACACATGGACATGTAGATTTCATATACGAACTACTTAGTTTATGAAAATCGGAGAAAATTTTAAAATTTTTTTATTCAATCTCTTTCTATCGTAAACAATCCACCATCGTTACATCTCACTTCCACTCATTGGGAGCCGAAACTTAGATAAAAATTGTAAGAAAATTTCAAATCTCTTTCTATCGCATACAATTGACCATTTTCACTTTTACTACTACTTCTGAAATTTAAATACACCTGGGAAACGGAGGGTCGTGACTTCGAGATTCAACGGCATTGGATTTTTTTATCTTGGACCTGCAAAAAGTGTCCGTCTGAATAGAAAGAAAAAATAAAAAATAGAAAATACGATTTTTAATAAATTATTTTTTTTGTAATAATAATCCAGATGGCTACAAGATCATCCACCCAATAGCTCGGTAATGAAGCTTGTCGTTGATTTATGCCTACCTATAAAAGTAAAATGAATTCCGTAAACGAATGTAATTTAAAATATTAGCAGAGCGGTGGTGACGACAAGGAATATTGTTACCGCCTTACTTATTTGTACTATTTTCAAGTTCATTTTATTGTTATGCTCTCAACTATTTTTCTTTATTTAAAACAACGCGAAACAAATAATAAAATGAATTGATGTTTACAATTCGCCGCAAATTTCATTTTAAAAATGGTAAGGATTTATTATGTTTAAAAAATGTATCCGTTTTTTGTTAATTTGGAGAGCGTATGCGTCCAATAAGAGCGAGCATTACCGAGAATATAAACCATAATATGTTCTTAAAAGCATATAAATAATAAAATATATGGCGAGCAAGTCCGGCTTATAAAAAGTTAATAAGCTTCGTATTCGAAAAGAAATAAACGAGCGCGTGAGCTCGCGAACGTTACCAGGAATTTAAACATAAATTAATTCTGAAAAGTGTATAAATAAAGATTTAGATGGAAATCAGCGCCGTAATAGAGTCGACCGTTTCTTTCTCTCTCCCTCCTTCACTCCATCTCTCATTCCGTCTCATTTTATATCAATGTTATATGTGCAATTTTCTCGTTATTCATTTTAAATAAATTTCCAATATTTAATTGCTTATGGGTAATCAGTAAGCAATTAATAGCGCAATCAAATTCTTCAAAATTTATGATTATTATTATTTTAATAATTATTTTATAATTTAATAAAAATACTTTAGAATAATTAGGTACATACAACTCTTTAAATTATCTAAAAAGTAATCTTTTAGCTAATTTTAGAAAATTCTGCTTTCTGAGTTTTACCTTCTAGTGGTACATTGTGTCCAACCAATTTTAATTAATGTTCATCATTCTATCTTTTTTTTATCAAATAAACAAATAATTGTAACAATTAAAAAAATATTTCAGATGGATGATGCTATTCCTAGCACATCAAAGTGTGATGTGCCCGTATCAAAATCTGGCAAAACATTATCTGCATCTAGTGCAAAGATAAAAAAGAAGAATAATCCCACTTTAAATAATAAAGTGGATGTTGTTTCAAAACCGAAAAAGCAAAAAAAGTCAAAAGATAAAAATAAATCTGAAACGAAAAGTGATGAAAAATTAGAAGTGACCAATTGTACAGAGTTCGAATTTGAAAAGATTATTAAAGAAGAAGAATGTTTAGGTCAATTCTCAAATCAGTGTAAGGATTTGTGTTGGATTATCATTGATGAAATTTCTTTAGAAGGTTTAGATGGAATTACGTTAGAAGGTAAGTTGTCATATTTTTTATCTTTAGCCTCAATAATAAAACAGAAAATACACAAGCTCATAATTGAAAAAAATTAAAAAAAAATGAAATTGTTCATCTCCCCTTCCTTTTTTATTTTGTGTCTCTGTTTCTTTAATCTGCCTTCCTCCTCCATCGATCCTGCTGTTTTTCTGTCCTTTTTCCCAATTTTCTCCTCCTTCCATATCTCATTCAATAATTTCTTTCCTCATTTTGTGCTTCTTCCTCCTTCATAATCACTTTGTTTTCATCATTTTTCCTCTTCCCCTTTCTATCACAACATTTTATTTTTATTTTTGTTCCTTTTTCTTCACTTTTTTTTTCAATATCTCTTTCAGTCTTTTTGCCTTAACCGTTTTCACTTTTCCTTTGTTCCTCCATCAACCTATTTACCCTCTCTTTGATCCAAGATCTTACGTTGTCTTCACTTTTATTCTCCTAAACTCTTTACAGCACTGTGGACTCGGTTATCACAAACCATCTCTAAACCATTACCATTCCAAAAAAGTTTAGAACAATTTGTGTGGCAATACATTTGCAGCCATAATGGCATACAATTCTATCAATTACCAACACCTAGGGCAAAATTAGTTTTGCCAACGCATTTGCATGGTACAGAAGAAGATTACCGATTAGAAGTAAGTATAACCTCAAAATTTCAAACCCAAATTTTTTTTCAACGTTTTAACAGGAAATGTTAGTGGATGATATCTACCCTTATAAAGCTGTAAATGATAAAGCAAATGATGTGAGAGGTTCTTGCTCAACTTATGATACAAGAAAAAATATAACAGCAGAAGTACAAAAGATGTGCTTGGAAGATGTTTATCAAAAGTAAGTGCAACTCGCTTTTTTGACACTTACAATTAATCCAATTCAATAATAGATTGTGTTAATTATGCTGTTTTTGGCAAGAAATTGTGACATTAAATATGTCAAATGTTTATAACCTCAAAATTTTCAGATATGGTAATTCTCTTGTGTTAGTTGCAAATCAATTTCTTCGCAATAAAGCTCTCTTATCCGAATATACCTCCCCTTTCATTGATCTTAATGATATCCAATACAATATATTAGAACGTGTCGGCAGAGCTCGTAGGTATGGTGAGCTAACATGCGGGGAACAATCTCTTATAAATCTGTGCAGAGATGCAAAAACCTTATTTTACTACTGCAAGAAATTAAGTAAACATCAACTCATCTGTAAACAGCAGACATATGTGAAAAAGCTTAACAAATTTAACACCAGAGGGAACATAGTTTGCTTAAAACGCTTCTTTAACGAAAGAAAAACCCGCAAACAAATTATAATCGAACAAATAATTAAGACGCTTCTAACAAGACCCAACTACCAAATGGAATACATGGAATTGAAGAGGATGGTAGGCATTTCCAATTGGGAAAATCTGGGTTTCGTTAAAATAATTAAATCTACAGAATTTAAGCAATTTATTAGATCAGATGTGGTAAACTGAACCATACCTATAAGTTAATTTTTAATTTCTCGTTTAGAATATTTTATATAGGCAAATGTATCCAGATGCTGTCATCAGTGAATGGAAATGTAAGAATTCATCGAAAGAGAAAACAGTTAGAGTTTTACAATTGATAAATCCAAATGTTAATGTCAATTCTCTGTGGAAAGAGGAGGATGTTAGAGAATCATCTTCTGGTAGGGTTATGATTTAAATTTGTCAGGAAATGACTGATCTACGGTTGGTATTGGTTTTAGATGATGAACCAATAGATGAGTTTGCTTACGATTCACCTATTTGCATTCAAAGTTATAATTATATTTACAAGTGTGGCGAACAGGGCATTTCCATGAAGGAACTTCAAAGCAAATTGGGTGTGGATTTTTATATGGCGCGAGCTGTTATACAAGCTTTGACCCACAAGAACTACATTTTTTCAAAAATGGTGGATGCTGGCAGACAACGCTATTCAAAGTAAGTGAAACCTAGTTCTTGATAGTACATTAGCAAAGAGGTTATGTTTATTTTTCATATGTAATATATCACCAACTCAAAAATGCTAAGAAATTAAAATCCCCTGATATTCAAATATTCCTTGATAAAAATGTATCCAAAACCATTTTTAGTGTCAGACTTTGCAATATAAAACCTTCTTTTAATAGCAATGATTGCTACTCATCAACCTCTTTTACTGTCATTAGAAAGAGGATGATATTTGGAGGTTAACCTGTTTTACTTTATTTAGTAAGTTGCGTGTTTTTAATTTAGATATTACGTCAAGGATAAAAAAATTGAAGCTGAACCATCAAAAGTTTCAAAACTCAAATTTAATATTGAAGAACCGAGTGAGGAAGATGCCCTGGATTTCATAGCACAAACTCTAAAAATAGATCCTTCACATCTTAAAAACCAAAAAGAAATAGTTGATAAAATGCCACCACCACCACCACCATCACCACCACCACCAATAAAACATCCTGAAATTTATGGGAAATATGACACCATCAAGCAAATCCGATGTGAGAAAAGAGTTACTGAAAACAAGGAAAAATTAATGAACAACTCTTCTGAATCTGTACCAACTGAAAATAATGACAAGGAGGTTCTCAATGAAATTTATTCGAATCAGCATGGCTATATCGATTATCATACGAGTCTTAATCAAAAATTAATTAGACGATATAAAAATAATTGGTGTGGTGGGACGGAAGGTTCATTTAAAAATCTGGTGTCAGGGATATTCACTACTACTACTACTACTACCACCCAACCAATTCTTCATAATTTGTATCCAGATAAAATTTCTTGCAATGAATCAAATAATCCAAATTTTGAGGTTAAGGAAGAAAAGATTGCCGAAAAGAAAGAGGTTAGGAAATTTTCATGCTATCTAGATCGTCTTTACATCAAAGAACCAAGCATAATCGCAAAAGCATATAGAACATATATGCAACAGTTGAAATCTATAATGGCAAAAATTGTTTCCGAAGCTGAAGACCCAAATAAAAATATTCCAGATGCAATATTATCATCCGATGACGAGGATTGCTCATGTGAATCAATTGATGTTAATTTGGGGGATGAAGAACGGGTGAGCTATAAAAATAAAGGGGATGAAGAAGTGAAGAAGATAATTATTGAAAATTTTGAAGAATGCGAAAAACTTTCGAATAAACTGGCGGTAGAAGTGGACGAAATTTTGACAAATCCAAATTCAAGAAAAAGAAGTAATTCAGATGAAATTGCTGTTGTACCTCCAAAAATTGCAAAACTAGAAACTACTGAAGTAAAAGAAGATAAATTTGCAAATATCAGAATGGAGATATTTATGGGCCCAAATCCAAGATGTATATATGAAAATGTAGATGATGACGGGGTTACAACTAGATTAATAATTTCTTCAGATCCAGAAGATTTCAAAGGTGTGAAATCTTTAATGCTAACTGAACGTGTTCAAATGAGATGCAACGCAATCAAAGAAGCTGTTGATAAACACAAAATGATAACTGATCTTTGTAAAATCCATCAGATGATTATAAAGAATGAGAAGAAACAGGGATACACCGTAGAAGCAGATCGAAAATCTTTGTTTCGTATCTACACAAAATTGACTCGTGACAATGAGGTTAAGATGGTCAAAATCGTCGCGCAATATGAAAATGTGATGAGGACTAAAAATATGATTGTATCTCCAAATGCAGATGTCTTATCTTTGCTCCAAACTACCATAGATCATTTTAAAATGAGCTTCTTTATTTATGCAAAACGTAAAGTTGGGCAAAGAGAGAAGAAGGAGGCGGCTTTAAAGAAAGAGGTTGTTGAACCTCAAGAAAAAAATAAGGTTGTAGAAGAAGCACCGGATACAAAACATACGATTAAGTACAAGTACAATAAGAATCAAGGGAGGTTATATGGCTATTGTCCAAAAATGATGAGGATGAGAGTTTTACATGAATTTCTTTTTTATATGCTTTACGAGTACAATGGGGAACTTGTACCTTCAGATGAAGTTACCAAAATTTATGCCCAACACTGCAATGATGATGAAAGTCTTAGTTCAGATTGTACCAATTTATATCAGAAGGAGATTTCATGGAAATCTTTCATCCCTCCTCTTCCTACTCATAAAAATTGGTCTGTTGGTTGGGTTTTGATTTCTGATGCTTTACTCAGACTGCCGCTATCTATATTCGTAAAAATTTTTAATATAATCTATAATATCCCCGAATTAACTAAATTGTACCTGAATCATCCAATTAGAAAACATATTTTGGTTAAGAATCTACCTCCAGATATCCGAGATGCCATTTTGCAATATCGCAAGTATATTTTTTCAATACATGAAATTTTGTGTCATCTATGCTACATTGGAATTTTGCAATTTGGACCTCAAAAATTCCGAGAGAAAGATCAGGTTTTTATTTTTTTGAATCGAAATGCAATTTTGTACGATACATCTTCGACAGAACCTGGGTATCACCACATAACCAAAAAGGAGTATCCAAAACTAACCTATAATTTTGCTTCAATGACAGACGTTGAAAAATATTGGAATGATATGTTTTGCATTTCCATGAAAACAAAATTGGGGCAAAGAGCCAGCGTTTTAGGCAAATATATTGCTCTTGAAAATATACACAGGAAAGATTCAATGTTACAAGCTTTAAAACCGCGAAATCCACAAACAGCTCTTGAGAGGGATGTCGGATATTTACCTGGAGATGGATTAGGTGCTTGCGGGACAGATTCCGCTCAATGGTTGCATATTAAACGAAATTGGCTTTGGGGATCACAATCGAAAATAGATTTACAAACACCTACCCGGCAAACTCTAAGTGGGTTGCGGAAGAAACATATGGAGGATATAAAACCAATTAAATTTTCCGAGTTCATCAAGCAAAATAAAATTAAAGCAAAATTGAAGGTGAACCAAACTGGACAAACCAATATTCGCCAATTGAAGAAGAAGAAGCTTGCTACGATTACGAATTTGGCTTACAAGGCCAAAGCAGTTTTGAGAAAAGTGAAGCCAAGAAAGCAGATGCCGAAAAGGGTCCGAATAGATCAAATTGATCGGAATATTTTGGAAGAGATGGGGAAGAGCCGTGCAACTTTTTGTGAGGAAGAAGATAAGTTGATTCTAATTTGTAAAGCTGTGGGTGAATATCTTTGCCCAAACCATCGGAAGCGTGCCGTTGGTCATAGTACCGTTCGTGATTTCATCCATCGCATTTTGCCGTACAGTCGCAAAACGTCACATGCTTATAAAAGGAGATATGTGCAGTTGAAGAAATCTGATAACCTACATGATAAGAAACAACCTTTAGATTTTAATCTAACCTCTGATTATTTCACTCAAAGGCACTTCAAGGAAATACGCGAGAAGTTAATTGACGCACAAGGTGGTATAAGTGAAATTGAAACCAGCCTCGCCTTCCTCTACTTAGCCTACCATACATACCAAAGATACAAAAAATCCTTACAGAACAACCGAGGTTTAGAAATGGAGTATAAGGATTATCTAACTGCGGACAATTTACAGAAATATGAAAAGAACCTTCCAGTTTTCAATTTAAATGACGATGAAAATATTTATTTGCATCATGTATCAGAAGAAGATGTGATTTTAGATACGATCAAATCGGTTATCCATAGCAGCCTAGGTACTCAGACCAATACAAAAGAATTCCCCCACCACCTCCTAAAAATCTATCAAGGTTTCTCTGAAAATCTCCTAAGAAGTGCTTTAAATTTAATGCGTGACCAACAATTAATATCCGGGAAGAAAGCAACAAGCAAGCATTCACCCGGCACCAGAGAAGGCTCCATCTTGATGTGTGGCTTTTCCTACCATCTTTCTTTTGCGTATACTTTCAAGCAGATCACAAAGTACCCCATTTATATTTTTAATGAAGTACACGAATTACTTATAGGCCTTCAAAAAAAAATTGATTCGGCCAAAACGATCGGAATTTCAATTGAAAATTTTGAACAAGGACATGGGGTAGGTTTAAGTGAAATTGCAACTTGCTGGGGTGTGAGTTATGCATTTGATCTCCCTGACGACATAATCAGTTTGGATCCAAGTGTGGAGGATCACCAGGATTTAATTAAAGAATTAGCACTGCGGTACAAAACTTTAATCTATAAACGGAATCAAGATAACGATGTGGATGAAAATCTTCCAGAAGATCCAGATATTTCTAAAAGACTCGAAGCTGTAGTTGAAAATGTCATAAAATCTCATAATAACAAACGTGAGGGTGAAATGGAGGTGGATGATCTCTCTGATATTTTTAATCCTGAGGATGAAAGGTTCTTACCAAGACCGGCTAGCTCTGAAGATACTTTTGGAATCAATTCGGATAGAAGACAAAAAGGTGTTCGTATCTCGGATTTGGCATTTTTGCTCACAAAAGGGCTCTTCCCGGAATTGGATGATGAAGATCGATTAGAAAAATTGAATAAACATTTTGTGGTTAAATATCCAACTTGCAAATTTGTAGTAGATGAAAGAAAATCAAGAATTAATATTTTCGAGGTGTGTAAGCAGGATGTGGTTAATAAAGCAGAAAATTGTACACTTCTAGCTGAAAGGTAACATTACACTTTTTATGTTGGCAACCTTAAAATCTATTTTTATTTTCAAATTTAGCATGTATATTATAAGATGTGACATCCCGAGAGAAGATGAAATTTCCAAAGCTGTTATTTCAATTGGCGGTAATTTGGATGATTTGGTTTTGGTTAGCAAAATATTAAGATTTGTTTATTCTAAAAGCCAACTTGGAGCTACTTCGGAAGAGTTGAAGGTCAGTGAAGATTTTACAAACGAAGAAAAAGTCATGTGCACTAATACATGTGTTAGAAGTAAAATTTCTGACATTTTGACATTTTAACTACAACCTTTAATCTTCCACTTTTGTATTTTGACATTCAACCTTCATCACTTTTGATATTTTCACTTTTGACATTTACACTTTTGACATTTTCACTTTTGATATTTACACTTTTTACCTATACACTTTTAACATTTTCACTTTGACATACAAATTTTGACGTTTACACTTTTTTTTAAATTTTTCGATCTTTACAGTTTCTTTAAAATTATTAAATTTTTCTCATTTTTTTTCATTTTTCTCTATTTATATTATAAAATATTGATTTCAATAACGGTGCATGTTAAGCCGACGCATCAATCTGACGAAGGATGTGACGTTGAGTATAACGCTGACGTCACATCTGACAACAATCCAAGAAAATTTTCTAACCTCCAGGTTACAAAATTAATATTTTGCTTTTTTTTTAATTTTCAGGCTCAATTTTCCAATGAAATTTCAAATTTAACTCTAGATGATATTCTTAAAGCCCTCATAAATGTTCAGATCATTTTACGTATGGGAATCGTTAAATTTGCTTTTGTACATTACAGTTTTAGACACAATTGGACAATTTCGTTAAACAAAAGCAAAAATCCGATTTACGAGAAGTAAGTTTTCCAGTTTTAATCATGTCTAAAAAGCTGAAAGCGTTTGATTTAAATAAATTTTAGTGATGAAACTACGGGTTACAGAATCGCTATAACCCCATGGATGAAAGTCAATGGAACAATTCATAAAATAAATCTTTATAATTGGTTGAATATAATATTATCGCATTGTTCAAGTTATCCTTTTGTACCATTTTTAGCACTTTGCAAGAGATTTTGCTATGTCAAACCGGTGGATATCTATAAATTATTAGAGGTGAGTTGTTAATTAATTAATCCTTAAATTTTTGTTGTTGAATGTTGCAAAACTTTCCAGTTTAAATTCGATTAATTTTTTTTTTCGCAATAGGTGCGTGCGTTTGTTTATAGCAACAAATTTTGGATTGTTTGAATTTAGATTTATTTTGCTGAGCATGACCAATTTCGTTTACGTAGACATTAAACCAAATAAAAATCAATTTGGCGGACACGTGAAATGTGATACATAACATTTTTATCGGTTCCTGAATTAATAATGTTTTACCGTAAAAATTTTTGTGATACTTGTTGCTAAAACATACTGGGCCCGTATCACTTGACACATACTAGATTACGAAAAATTTATATTAAATTTTTTATGAATAACTTTTTCCTTTGTCACAATCAAAATTCTGATTATGTTAACCAATTCGTTATTTTAACGGCGCAAATAATTTTAAATGAAATTTAAAAAATAAAGAAAAATTGGAAAAATTTTAAAAAAACCAAAGATTTGAAAACTTTTGAAAATTAAAAAATCCGAAAATTAAAAATTTTTCATATGAAAATGTTATATGTATATCAAAATATCATAAACATCAAAATGGAAAGAAATGTCAAATTTTGTTAAAGAACGAAGATAACATAAAAAGTGAAAAATACAAAATATCAGGAAATTAATATTAAAATGATTTTCTTTCAAAGATTTTCTTTCAAAAAAATTAAAATGTTAAATTATCAAAATTTATCAAAAAATATGGAAATATTTAAAACGTCAGAACGTATTAGTATACAAAAATGTCAAAAAAATGTGAGAATAATGAAAAATACAAGAAAACCGAAACAAATACATCAGAAATAGTCAAAACAAGTTACAATCGTTAAAAATAAATAATCTTAAAAAATGGATAGTTTCAAAATTGTTAAAAAATATAAAAAACGCTATAAATATTAAAAATGATAAGAAACATCAAAATATCCAATGTCAACATACCAAACAGATAAAATATCAAACAACGTAAATTATTCCGTTTTCTAAACTTTCACGCGTGCCATAAAATTTTTTGTTGTACAATTTATTGTATAAAATACTGTTAGTGCTTTTAGAATTTTTATTACAATTGTCTTGATTTTTCAAAAAACTTAATTTTCATGGAATTTCTGTTTTTTTGCAGATTCTTCAAGAATTAAACTGCCTTCAAATCAAGTCATATACGGATATTAAAGAAGTTAGTTTATTTACTGAACCAACAGAAGTTTCTTCAGGTAAGTACAAACAGACAGAAGTTTTTTTTATTTTTATCAACGTATCATTCTAAAAAATTAATCAAATTTCAAATTAATCTGAAGAAAATTAAAAAATATGCACTTTTTCTAACTTATAACTTCGGTAACCACTCAATCTGATTTTCTTTTTAAATTTAATCTGAAGAAGATAATTTGAAATTTGGAGAGCTGCATCCAACAAATTTACGTACGAAATGATAGTGATGGTTTCATTTTATTTATACTTTATTCAATACAATTTCCCTTTCACGTCATAAATGTTGTCATCAAACACAATCATGTGAACCAACACAAATACACGTTCGGTACGAAATTATTGGTAACCCTGGTCGGTGTTGTATGAAATTTGACAGTTTGAATTATTTGTTGTGAAAACGCTAAAATTATCTGTAAATTAAATGTGCGGGGGTATGTGACGTTATGTTGCAATAATGACATGCATTGGAAATTATTTTGAATAAAGTATGAATATTATTCAATATAACGCAATAAAATAGCAGTATGTCTTTAATTCTAATACAGATGGCATTAGTTTATCTCCTATTTACTTTTCTTTCTAGTACCAGCCAAACTTTTGGACAACTTTAATGATCTCTTCGTTGAAACTGATAGATTAGCCATGTCTAAATTTGGTTCTTTCCTAAACAAAGATAAAACTTCGTATGAAATACCTTTTTAATTTTTGTTATTGTAATTTTTAAGATTAAATAAAGTTTTTTTTTTATACAAAATCTGGAAAGAATACGTTACATACATCTAATCCAATATTCCTTTTAAGTACGAGGAAAATTTTAAGCACCCAATTTTCGGTATACAGTTGATTTTTATTTTTTAATTTTTTTATTATTTTTTTTTTTAAGAAATTTCTTGTTTTAAATTAAAGATTTTGTAATGAAATTAATTTTTTTTTATTAGTTTCGCTAGTTGTTATTAGTAGAAATAAAAGTTGTAACTTTTACGGGTCACCTGCTTGATTTCACGTAGATCCTTGCAAGTTTAATGAGTTCGAGTTAAAGAGATTGTTTAATCTACAGATAAAATTCTAGCAAATTTATTTTTTATCTTTCAAAGGAATCTTATTGGAAAGCATATTCGAAGAATAAAACTGTTTTATATACAATCATCGTACGTACACTCCCATAACAGAATTAGTTGCTCACTTACTAAATCTAAAAATTAATTCAATTAATTTAATATTTTTCACGAACTTTAAAAGTAGTGAGAATAGTTAATTTATTTCTCCCATTTTTCTATCTGTTCAGACTTCCCCCGAAAATGGGGGTCAGTGTGATTTTTTTTTTTTTATTATTTCAAAGCATCATAAATGAAGAAGTTGAAATTTAAAGTTTAAAACTTAGGAAAATAAAAAAATTGAAATACATATACAATATGAAAATTGAAATATTTAGAAAGCGAAAAATGAACAAATTTGAAAAACCAAAACAAAACCACAATCGAAAAATCAAAAAACTCTAATAGTAAAAAAAATATTGAAAGATGCAACTTATCTCGAAATTAAAATCTCAACAGTTGAGAAACCAAAAAATCAAGAAAGTTCAGAATCGAAAAGTAAATAAAATCAAAAATGTTTTAAAATTGATATGTTTTCACATTTCCAAAATGTTTGACAAGGATATTTTTGAACATTTTAACATTTTTTAACTATTTGCACATCTTTCGTCATTTTTGACATTTCATTTTTAACGTTTGATGTCAGACATTTGACACTTTATGTCAAAATTTCTGTTCAACTTTTTTTCATCAATATTTTTGAACATTTTCAATTGATTATAATTATATAAACAAGAACAGCTTTTTGAAAAATTTTATAAAATTTTTAAATGTAATCAGATTTTTGCTCGCATCTTTAGGGAATAGTAACTTCATATGTATGTGTGTGAAGAATGTGTACGTGGTCGTAAAAAATAGACTTGTAAAGTAATACGCACTCGTAGAATTACATACTCGATTCTAAACGTACTCATCTCCACTCATGCGTAAAATGCTTTTTACACGTCTCGTTACGCAATATACTATTATATTTAAATCATTGTTTTAAGATTGTATAAAACCAATCGAAACGTCGACAAAAAAGTCATTTCTGTGATTAAATTATTCTGGATGCTACAAAGAAAAAATATTTTCTAATTATGTATATAACTTCAAATATTTTTGAATTTATTAATAAATTTAAAAAAAGCCGTACATTTCCTTATTAATTTTCTTTTGATCGCAGTAATTTATCTACAAAAAAAAGTTTCACTGAAAACATTCATAGTTCAACATTCAGGATGCATTTTTTTGTATTTTTAATTGAAAAAAGTGAAATTCCGGGTAGCAGTTAAATATTGAATGATGAACGCGCACTCATCATTACGAGTTTGTCTTTTGTTTCATGTTGTGGGAAATATTACTAAACGAAATTTTTTATTAAAATTTAAACGAGCCACTTCCTCATCACAGATGGACAAGTTATATAAAAAAAAATAAACAACGATTCATTCAACCGCTTCGTCTCTATCCATTCACAACAAACTAAACGAGTTTCATAGAAATAATTAAAAACAAAATATTTCGATTATCTAATTGGTGTCAATTGTGCTTTAATGAATGAAAATTGTGCTGGAATTTATATTTTAATTTCGAATATGTTAATAGTATTTTTTTTAAATCTAGGCAGTAATTTTTGTCTTTAATTTTTTATGATTTTTTTTTGACTCAATTTTTAGGTTATGGAATTTTACTTTTTTATTTTTTTAAGATATTAAATATTTAGACATTTTCGAAATTCTAACTTGTCAAGTTATTGAATTTTTCTATTTTCAACTTTTTTTTAGTTTCCTATTTCTTTGATTTGCGACATTTTTAATATTTTTGGGTTTTCCATTTCTTCAATTTTTTTAATATCAGAATTCGATCGTTTTTCCTTTCTTTTTTTAGTGTAGAAACTTTTTGAAGCTTGTGAAAATGAACGAATAAAAATGCAATATGTCAGCAGAATGATGACTAATCTACAAAATAAAAGCGCACATGACAATGTAATGTTTACGATGGGGCGCGCGTTGCCCTTTTTTCTAGGAAATGTCACATTGTGATAACTACATAACTACTTGGGACACATATGGCTTGTATGGGTTCCTAGAAGGTCTCCCTCAGAGGCTTTAACCCCCATTATTAGAACCCACACGATTCGTCACGTCAATCAAATTTAGAAAAAGTGAAAATGAAGATAAAAAGACAATTAAGTGCGTTGCGTTATCATTTACCAAGTAATAATTAGGTACATACGTTCCGGACATTTTATAATCGAAGAATGCGTATGACTAACCCATTTCACAAAATTCATTATGTCGCCTAAGAAAGAAACATTTTTATTTGTCTTTGTTCGTTCAATTCTTGGCATTCATTATTTATAATCGTAAGCTATTAACAATTACATCTGAAATTGTTTACGAAAATAGAAAAATGTTTCTGGAATTTTATGAAAAAACAAATTATTTCAATATTTTTAAGCGACTAACAATATTATTTATATTTTCTTCATTCCTTTTTCGAAAAATTCGGACAATGCTACGTTAAAGATTCCGTTCTTGATTCATTTTCGCCAATTTTTTATATTCATTTATGACTGGATTGAAATTAGTATTTATCAAAGTTAAATGACATGCAAGTAACGAAATCGATAGGAAATTTTCCGAGGAATCTGAAAAAATTTGTTCAATGCTCTGTGACATCACGTTTGGAGAACAAATTCGAATTGGAAAATCTTATAACGTGTAAACTTCGAAAGGCTTACGATTTTTTAAATTTTTAAAATCTCCAACGATAATTGTAATTTTAAAATTGATTTAAATCATGTAATAAATAAATTGTTATTTCTGTTATGAATGTATTCGTGCGATCATAAAATCTATTTTAGTATATACATAGAAACCGAAAAAGGAAATGAATTTTTAATGCAGCGTTCACCATTCAAAAGAGAGAGAGAGAGAGAAGTTATTGTTATTCTGTAGGTATCCAAAGAAAGATCAACACCTGGGCCCTCATCCGTTTTCCTTCATTTTTTTGTTTCCTAATAAAGATGCAGTGTGTTGGGGTGAATGGTTGGCCGGGCGCGCACTTCTCTTGTGCCCCATGTCTCCTTCTGAAAACTGCAGCTGCACCATTTCAGAACCAGATTCGCAGAAAAACGAGGCCAAACAACTTTTATTATAATACGCAGAAATTTCATCCGTATGATTAATTTAGGAACCTCTGTGATAGGGAGGGGGATGGGAGAATTAAATTACTTAAGATTCATATTGCGGGAATGAACAAATAAAATGAAGAATGCCACGGGGTTATAATTTGCAATAAACGGCGTGGCGGGACTTGTTCAGTTCGAATGTGCTTCGAGGTATGCCTATTGCCTAGCACTTTAATTATTTCACAGAAGGCAATCGTGTAAACAAGGTGCTTGCCGGTCACCACTTGCCTATTACCGCCGTTGCGACATTTCTTCTAAAACAATATGAATTAGTGCTTAATTACATCACGTCTAATTAATATTTTCTTTCTGAAAATTTTCAATTCCAGAATTTTTAATTATTTCCGAATAAATAATAAACTTTTTTTAAATTGTACAAGTGGAAATAAAAATAAAAAATGTCATGTGCGTCATATTAGAAGTAAAACTTCTGAATGGTAGAAAAAAAAATGAGAGAGGGAGAGAACATTTTATATGAAATTTATGACAATATAAAGGTATAGAATTACTAAATTTATTGTAATAGGCCATTAATTCGTGTCATTTTTTGGGCGATTCGAAACTGCGGCGAGATAAAGGGATTACGGGGTAGGATCCTGCGGCAATCACAAAATTTTACCCCAGAAAAGATATACGAAACTGCGTCGGTCATAAAAAGGGTATTAACATAAGTACCAGAAATAAGTTAAACACGGAGCAAATAATTTTTATAAACATAATCCATCCATTTCGTTACACATTTCACATTTACAATTTACATTTTCACGTTTGTAATTTACACTTTTCCCATTTTCACTTTTGATTTTTTCAATTTCCTTCAAAAATCTAGAATTCAAGATTTTACGACTCTACATTTTTTTTATGAAATGATAGATGTCAAAAATATAAAATGTCTAAATGACGGCGATAAAAATGTGAAATGACAGCTGCTTAACTATCAAAAGTGTAAAAATATACAAAATGTTAAAAATGTTTTCATATCAAAAACAAACAAAATGTAATTTACTTATGATACTAAAAAAAAAAAAAATTTGAAAAGATAATTTTTTGTTTTAAATTTTATTGTCCATTTATTGAAATTCTTGAATGTTATAAAAAAGAAAAGAAATCCATACATGAGAACTTAACACCATATGTCCATCACAACATTTGATAGGCGAGAAAGTAATTAACTTTTAATCACAACAGTTGCAAGATTCATTTTTTACAACCGGTTTATTCTTTAGATAAAATCCATGACTTAAGTACTTTTTATTACATTATATGGAGGATGGAAAAAAAAGTATAAAAACCCATCTCCGAATTATTGCATAAGTTAACACCGAAATAAACGATTTTAAAAGTAATAAAATCCTCCAACGCATTCTTTCATCTATTAACGAATAAAAGTTGACCAGATACCTGTATATGATATCAACAGTGTTGCCAAAAGAGGCATAGCAAAAATAACTTAAAATCAGTTGAAATTTCATCAAAATAAAGAATATTAGAAATCGTCAAAAAATTTTAATAATTACTAAAATGTCAAATAATGTAGAAAATGTTAAAACCTGTAAAACAAAGTCGCATTTTCCACGTTTCCATGAAAAATCACATTTTCCTTGGGAAATCACAGTTTCCATAAACAATCCATCCCATTTTCCTTAAAAAACCGAATTTCCTATAAAAAAGATCATTTTCCTAAAAATAACGCATTATTCATTAAAAATCACAGTTTCCTTGAAAAATCGCAATTTCCATAAAAGATCGCATTTTCCATAAAAATGAAATTTTCAATGGAAAATCTCATTTTCCCTGAAACTGCGCGTAATGTCGACATTTTTTCGACCTTCCAAGTTTTCTTGCGATTTCTTTTGTAGCGAAACTCTGAAAATTTTGTAAAAATTATCCTCTCTCTGATTTTTTCATCTCAAACGGGAAAACTTTGTACATTTCCCGTTTCTACGAAAACGAAACGACTTTACATTTCGCGACAAACGCAACAATTTCGCACAAACCGTCTCTTGCATTTCGTTTGAAATGGTTTCCGGGAAAAAGAATGCTTTGATGTATGCACTTTGTAAAAGAGCCTCTACTCTCTACACACTACACTCTACAATCTACTTAATTACCAATTACATTCTCGGAAAATTTCCATAAGCAAAACATTCAGAAATAAATTTGATTGCATTAAGGAACTGAACTGAGAGGTTATACGAGGATGAGAAGACGTTGTAATTAGGTTGCGATTGCGATTGCGGTTGCAGAGATATGCATATCGTGCATTCCACGTATTGCTTCTTATTGCTTTCGCTATTTTCCTGGAAATCATATTCCCTGCGATTTTAATGGAAAAGATTTATTTAATCTTATCCCCCACCACACACCACCCCACCCCACCCCATCCACCATCTCATTATTAAAAGACTTTGTTGCAGACCTGAATAGTTTTCTTAATAGAACCTTAAGAAATTAAATTCCATCATGATGTTATTGCGTTGTTAAAATGAGGCAAATTTCGTCGAGTCACCGAGAAAACTTATTATTAAATCTTAGAAGGATTTTGATTAATTATTATCATTTCTTTTTTAAGTTTAAAATATAAAAATTGCGCAATTGAAAATTGGGCCAGGCGAATTGTGCCAATAAAAACATCAACTATAGGCGGCGACCTTTGAAGAAAATAGATGTTATACCTATTGTACCTACTGAATGTCATGATTAAGGACAAAAGAGACATACAAGTTTGTTTTATATGTGGTTTTTATTAATCATTGTAATTTTCTCGTGTTGATCTTGTTTTATGTATTTTGTTTTTTTCTATATTTATGAACCTACAGGTGAAGATTAAAAATGTCACTAAAAAAGACTCCAGCTCTTCTTTGGAGAAAGAATAGAAATAAAGAGTTTATTTGAATAGAAACTTTCCATTTCAATTTTCGGATTGGAAGGTAGTAGTTGTGATAAAACAGAAAATTCTTATTGAAGAATTTCCTGTTTTATTACAACTACCGCTGCCTTCCACCGAAAATTAAAATGGAAAATTTCTATTTAAATTAAATGGAAAATTTCAATAAATGTTGTGGAAGGAAATCTCTAAGTGAGCCGGAAACTAAAGCATAGCACTTTCCTTCTTTTCAGATTCAAATTTTCTTCGGGGTTCCTGCTTTCTTCCGGTTTTTGAGATGCCTCTGCTTTTGGTGTTTCTGTATTTTCTTCACATGCCTTCAACCTTTTCTTTACATCCTTTTTCAGCCGTTTTTTTCAGTTACTTCAACTGCCGGTTTCGTTTATTTCAGCGTTCTTCATTTCTCATTTCTCAAATTTTGACGCGTCCTTCGGCCAAATGAGTTAATTCAGTAGTGATGTTTTTATTTAATTCATTTTTGAAACCATTATCGAGTAGTTTCGGTTCTGTTAATCCAGTTACCAAATGCAATCACGACGCGGCACCACGTTAAGTAAATTTTCGATGAAATAACCGCTGCTGTTTGTAGTCAATGCAGATTTCCACGTTTTGTCATTGAAAAGTACCTGCATTATTGACTAGAATATCAATTTTCGTAAAACCAGTGACCGTATTATTGAATGTCCGATTTATTAATTTTGATCTTGCATCACATTCTACGAAAATTTCTTAATTTCTCCGAAATCTTCACAAATTTCTTTTAGGGCGCTTTCACTGATGACTCTGTCAATGTCTGCAATTGTCACTTCAGCACAGCTTTCTCTTAATAACGCCTTAGAACATTCCAAACCTATTCAGGATGTCCCTACCCAGTGGCCTCCGATGACACTTTTGCTTTGAAAAATAACACGAGTAACTAGGTTTCCATTGGTATAGGAAATTCGTCTCTTTAGTATGCACGGGCAATGTTAAGCCATAATTTATATTCTATTAATGACATCATTGCAGGTAATATGAGTTTAACGGAGAATTTTGATCAAAGCGAAAAACTGATCGTTTCGATAAAACTGATTTGATCTTACTGACTCGCCATTGCTGTTGACAATTTATAAATAAATAAAAACAATAGATTGTAACCACAGACTACTGCAGATCCATATCTTCCATATTTAGACATTGCATTTTGACATTTTTTTAAAGTCACTAGATTTATAAAGTACGTAGTGCAATTTGGTCGCCATTTTGGGGCAAAAAATGGCGCGAAATTTAAATTTATTTTGGTTGCTATGTGACAGTTTGCAATTTTGTTAATTTATTTAAAATATGGTGACATTTGCCAATAAAATTAGCCGAAAAGTTGACAAACTAATAATTGAATTATTGTTATCCTGATTATCGCAAGAGAAGATTTCTAGAACGTCAAAAAGGAAAAGAAAGATTAATAAAATAAAACATTTCATTTTTCTGAATTTTCAAGATTTAAGATTTTCTTTTAATATTTTCTAATTTTAAAAATTTTCAAAATATAGTAAAAACGGAAATGTAAAAACTTTTACAATACAAAACTGTAATAATTTTACGTAAAGGAAAAAAAATTGTAAAGGTTTGCACGAACAACAATTAGACAACAACTAGGAAAGCAAAGTATCTAGAAGAAAAATCAAGAATTGACACCTTGTAAATATAATAAATTTAATTAAAACAATTATGAAATGTCTTAACTGTAAAATAAAACACATGTAAAAACATCAAATTAAAATTAAATTAACTCTTAATTACTTCCTAAGAAAACATTAACAATTATTGTCTTTGGAATATAATTAACAACAATTATTCGTATTATCAATAATTGTAATTTATTTTCTAAGAAATATTCCATAATGTTTCCAGGTATTTTCCTACTTTAATACTAATCTATTCCAATGAATTAAAATTAAAGCACAATTACATGCAACAACTGTCAAAGCAATTATTAAATAATAATAAAAAGAACAGAAATTAAAAAAAAAAATAAATTTTGCGATTCCATAATTAACATATCGTATTGTTTATTGTTTCAATTCTTAAATGATTGAAAGTAAATTTTAAAAAATATTTAGGCAACCCAAATAACATCAAAAATTGTTTATCAATTGAAAATATCAAGTTAGTTTCTTGAAATTGAAACAAAATTTCAATCCGGTGGTCCGATTGGTTGATATGCATACAAATTGTTCGTGTTGTACCTAATTGTTTTATTAAAATTTACAAAAGGAAAATTAGAGAATGAAGATGTTGCAAAATTGTATGAAATTTGTAAAACCGTTCAAATTTCTTTTTTCTTCGCATCTTTGAGACAACGACTTCAAATTTTCAGGAAGTTAATATTTTGTAACGTAGAGTGTCCGTGCCAAATTTGAACAAAATCGAAGTTCTACGGCCGCCAAGTTTTTTGTTTTGGCGTAGAATGCCTCTAAATATGAAGAATCAAATTTTAATTTAGGTATAAAAAATATTTAATCTTGTAATTAGTTACATTTAAATTCTTACTATAGATGGAGCCACGTATCAGTCTAAAATTCAATATTAACAAAATATTATGATTTATTAATTTTTGAAGAAACCTTCTAAAAAATAATTTAATTCTAAAGCTCCGGTGGGAGTGAATTTTAATAGAAGAGACGTAGTGGTACGGAATTGCGCCATGCAAGTGTGTAACGAAGATGCGCCACGCAAGTATGTAGCGGAAGTTGGAAGCGGAAATAGAAAAAATCGAAAAATGGCGGAAAATTTAAAAAAATTTATAAATTCTCAGATTTAAAAAAATAAAAATGAAACATTTGGATTTCTGATAAATTAAAATTTGATTATTCCTCTTTAATTTGAGCCAAAGATATCAAAAATTGAAGAAGATACATTGTTTTAATTAATTTTTGAAGAAATAACGAGAAATTTGATGTTTGAACTTATATATCAGTATCATCATCTATAAAATTGATTCTGGCATAATATATTGAAAATTCCTCCAAAAGTTTCAAAATCACCATCAATTTGACGCATTTTATAGGATTTATACAATTTTCTTTTGAAATGCTCTGCAAAAAGAGCTAAGTTTTAGATGAAGATATTTGGACAAATGTGAAAGGTCGAGCTTATTTAAACAATTTCATATGAAATGATATCAAAATTAAATAATTGGATCCGAAACTTCCTTTCTATATTGAGTAGAAATTAAATTTTAAAGTAAAAAAATGAAAATTTCTACCTTATGGCGCCATCTATCAAACAGTAGATCAACTGTAAGTCCCTCACCAACAAATAGTTTGTAAATATCTTCAAGACATGGTTCTTAACTTGAATTATTTACAATGACGTAAACAAGCTAAACGATCTACGTCGCCGAAGTTCTAATTTGAATCAGAGTTGCTTTCCTGTTGGTGCAGCAGACTGCAGAGTGACTACCTTGACTACAACATAAATATATATGACGTCATCACTTTATACGCTTCGAAATATTCTCCAAACGGATTTTTAAATAGCGTTTTGCAATATTATTAGGTAAGTCGCTTTCATTTTTCACACACAATATGTAAACATTAGATGAAGATGAATTCGAAATAAGATTGTAAACGGCGCTTATAAGTAGGTACGTTTATTTATAATCTACTGCTAAATTTAGTTGAATGGTAGGGGAGTTTTCCACATTTACCTCAAAGAGAACGCTTTTCTTTCAGAACATTAAGAAGATGGACCTAAGAAGAACACGTTCCAGATCAAAAACTCCATTTGAGAAAGAAGGTTTTACTGGGAGGATAACTCGAAGCACAGTACAAAAGTAAGTAGAAACAGTTTTATTTACCCCAAAATATATTTCAGTTGCATTTTTTCTTTGTAGAAGTTATGAATCGTTCAGCGAGGAAATTACTGCACATTCTTCGGCAAAACCAAATAAAATTAGAAACAGAAATGCAAAGGAAATTAGAATTAAAACTTCCGATTATTCTTCTGAAGATGGTGAATATGAAGTGTCTTCCAGTGATCAAAATACCGTGAATGAGGTAGTGGATAGGACACAAACAAATGGGGGACAATATTCAGCTTTAAAGATTTTTAGAGATGCCAAAGAATATTGGAAGTAAGTACCCTTTATGTTTTGTTAATGCACTGCTTTAACGATAAAATTAATTCTTAACCTCAAAATTACTCCATAACAATAATGGCTACTGTAATCCTCAACACAATAACGCCTCTCTTGTTAGGGGATAATCACAATCGTTGATATAATCTTTACATAATACATGTTAGGCTCAATGGAAAGGATTAAATAATTTTTTAAATCGTTTCTTGGTTTTTTTTTATATTTAGTGGGCGATAAAAGAAGCAGTCGAGTAAGTTATCTTAGGTTTGCAAATTCCCTGTATCAAAAAACTAAAAGCACAGGAATTTCGAGCTATTTTTGAGCTTTTCTATGGTATTTTTGAGTAATTTTGGAAGTACAGCAGAAAACCATTTCGAGCTCATCAAAAATCCAACATTTTTGCGAAAAATCGGAAAAGAAAAACACTTTTTATCTCTAAATAATAATCGCTAAACTCACAGTAAATGAAATCAAACACAATGGGTAGAAATAATTAACACATGTATATCGAGCGAATTTTGAGCTTTTTTTCGAGGGTTTCAGGCTCGAAATTTCCTTAAAATGCCTTTACCAATTTCTTGTTCCCGTTGTTCTTGGTTACATTTGCACCAAGCTAGGGAATATTATCTTAATAATAAAAAGCGTTTTTTTTTTATTTTCCAGAAAACTTTTAAGTTTTCGCAAACGCGAAATTGCTTCCTAACAGCCTGAAGATTAATTTTCTTTTCTACCAAACTGCATACAAATATCTCTTGCTAACCTTTTAAAAAGTAATCGTGAAAAATTCTTTTTCTATTTTCCGGAAAACTTGAAATTTGCTCGATGTGGCTGTGCTAATTACTTTTTTCCCTCTGTGAATTTGCACCGAGATTAGGGATTATTATTTTAATGATAAAAAGTGTTTTTTTTTGCGATGTTTCGGAAAAACTTTAATTTTCGATGAACTCGAAATTGTTTTTTTGCAGCTCGAAATTATGATACCCATAATAACTGAATAATATTTTTTCCTTTCACTTAGCTGATGAACATAACTGCTTTTTTCCGATATTCTCGGAAAACTTTTAGTTTTCGACTAGCTCAATATTATGATACGATTATTTTTTTCTGCTATACATATTTCTGGCTAATTTTTTAAAAAAGTAAGCGAAAATATTTTTTGCACGGTTTTTCGGAAAATGTGATACTTAGGGAAATTGCTATTGGAAAGTTCGAAATTCTTGTGTCAATTCCTTCTTCCCGTTGTGCTTGGTTATAGATCCATCAAGCTTAGGGAAATTTATCTTAATTAAAAGTGTTCTTTCTTTTCCATTTTTCTGGAAAATAAAGGGTTTTGTGGAAAACTATTTTCACTCAAAATTAACTTGAAAAATGCTCAAAATTCCTGTGCCTTTCTTTTTTTTTTTGCAAAGTTTATTTTCGACCTTAGTACTAAGAGAATTTTCTTAAGCTATACAAATCATTTTTCAGAATTTCCGGGAATAATGGGAACTTTCCGAAATTACTCGAAAATACCGTAGTAAAGCTCGAAAATAGCGCGAAATTCCTGTGGTTTTAGTTTTTTGATACAAAGAATTTGCAAAGCTAAGATAACTTAATTGACAGCTTCTTTCATTTCCCGAAATAACGGGAAATTCCCGAAATTACACGAAAATACTGTTGAAATGTTGTTAAATAGCTCGAAATTTCTTTGCTTTAGTTTTTTTTTATAGCTTGATTTTGCAAAGCTAGGATGACTCACCTAATTTAAATTAACATATTTCAAGAGTGGAACTCTTAAAACAAATTGTTTTTAAACGTTCTAATAATGTTTTTTTTTGTTTAATTAATTAAGTTACCTTTTTATGTAAATTGTTACTGATATTGTAGTAAATTACGTAATGCGCCCAATGTCATTTGTGTGGGAAATAAAACTTTCTAATTAAATTGATGCGATACAACCTTTTTGTTTACATTTCGAATATTTTGAATTAAATCTGCTGTAAACGTTCAATGATAAGGATAATCTTTATTTCCTATTTTAAATTCGTTATTATTATGAAAACTTATGTGGTAATTTATTTATCGATTTAAAAAGTGATGATTAACTTAACAAAAAAGCAAGTTTGTTTGTCCTAAATATTATCGAAATATGTACAATAGAAAAATTTGTGTGGATACTCTAAAACAAGATAAATGAATAATAAAAGAATTGAAAAGAGATGTCTAATGTAAATGTTTGAAAAAGCAATGATTGATTAAGTTATCCTATATGCATTTTATTAATGAGGTTATAATTGAATTTTTATTTGTGAAAATAGTTCAGCAAATTAATTAAATGAGGATTATTTCAACAATGCCAGATGAAATATAAAATTTTCTCTTTGAAAATGTGAGGATGGCATATTTACATGTTAGCACAGCTGCTCATTATTTGTCTAGAAGTGACAATATAAAGTTCTATTTATGGAGGGACAGATTTAGACAGATTTAGTCTTTAGTAAAACATTTAAATGTGGGATGGTTAAAATTAAAATGCACAAGAATTTTTATTAATAATCAAACAAAAATAAATTATGTACTAACTTTATAAGGTTAATGTCATCTCTTGAATTTTATTGATTTTTGAATTTATTCTGTATATTTATAAAAATTGCGTTCATAATATTTTTCTACTTATATTTCTACCAAAATTTCTCTTTCCTTGTTTATTTTAGATTAATTTGTTTGTAATTAGTAAGATAAGAGGTATCAACTGATGTCATCTCCAACACGAAAATGGAAATTTAGTTGTGATATGGTTTTAGGTACAGCTACTAGGAATATGTCGAAATTTTTAAAAAGTAAGAAATTAAAATTAAATTTTCAACGAAATTTCAGAAATTTTAAGTACATTTTCCTCAAAATTCCAGTTTTTGCCAATGTTTCCTAGCTGAATTACAGCGCTCTTAATTTTTTTAAAATTTCCCTCAAATTTTTCTCGCTATCACAACATGTAAATGTTCGATTTATTCTTGAAATTAGGAATATCCCGCAGGAATTACATATAAATCCAGTGAACTGTTTAAAGGTATAAACTTTTCAAAATTAAAAAAATATTCATTTATCAAAAAATAAATAAAAAGGTCCACGTAAAATTTTATAGAAATCCGGTCTTGGGAATTTTCAAAGATTTTAAAAAATTATCAAAACGAAGAAATTTCTAATTTTCCATCATTCAAATTCTTTCTAATACCATCTCCCTCTTTCCAACTCATTATAACCAAAAATATTCATGTGCACTTCTTATGTATTAGAATTATTAAATTTTTTCCATTTTGTTTCAATTTGCTTTAAAATATTGATGTCAATAACATTGCATGTTAATGTCACGCGTCAATTTGATGGAAGATGTGACATTGAATATAACGCTGACGTCACATCCTTTAAAATTCACTCTCAACCGCCGCTAAAGAAATTTTACTTCAAAAGTTCAAGATATTAAAATCGAACAAAACAACCAAATTTCTAATTCATTTTATCTCTTTCTATCTTGCTAATTTCTCCATTTAGCTCCCACTCGTGATGAGCTAAAAATTAGGAAAAAACTATGATAAAATAATAATATTATTTTTATCACAATGTAACTGCCTCCTCAATACAATTAAAAAAAAAAATTTTATCGTTCAAAATTTCCATGAATAATCGCAATTTGAGTAAAATCTGCTAAAGTTTAATTGTAAATGGCCTTAGGCATCTTTCAAATATTGATCCACTTCTATTTTTAAACATTGCAAAAGATTCAATCCTGACCTAAATCATGTAAACCTTTCCTAATCCTTTTAAAACACAATAATACCAACCTCAAATAAAGTTTAAATAAATACTTATGTATGCTATTCATTTTACAATATCAATTTAAGTTCTCTGCTCGTTTTAAATCGAAATAAATAAATTTGAAATAAACACTAAAAGAAATTATGCAAACGCACGCGTTCAATGCATTTTTACCGTTTATTAGATTAATATTAAATTAATAAATGTGTGACGTTTAGTAAATAAATAATGGGATGACCTTAGTAAAAGCCATGATGAATATTTATAAGAAATTTTCACAGAAACATGTAATGTAAATCAGATTATTAGTAGCAAAGATTTTGTAAATAGAAAAAATTATTTTTAGAAATTTTCTAACTAAACGAATTGTGCGAAAACAAAAATTTTAACAGTTTCAAAATGAATCGAAAGTGCTTGTTTGTCAACTGAGGAATCTAGGCCAAAGAAAAATATCTTCTCTGCAATAATTTATGCATAAAATTAATGATGTAATATTTTCTATGATTTTTTAAACATAAAATTTGAATTATCTCTAAAAATCTGTAAATATTTATTTGTAGGTAATAATTTGTCATTTTTGTTATTATTAATTGCATTCCTTGCGTGCTAATTAAATCAATCAGGTTAGCAATATTGGAAATTTATTTTTGCAAAACAAAAGGAAAATTTCCAGTCATGTATTGTATCAGTCTCGTGAAGGATTTTACTTTTTTTGTGTAAGTACGTCGGAAGATTATTTTTGTACCTGATTGCCATTTCTATTTGTGGCAGCACTTAACATCGTGTGATGCACATCATGCACTTCGTTTTCAATTTAGCCGTGAAAAATCGTCGCGGACATTTTTAAATAATTTATATTTATGTTATTTATGATATGTTTACATTATTGAGGTGTTGATATAAAAAAAAATTGGTAAGTTTTAAATTACTGCGCGCTAGAAATCAGAATTATATTACAACTTGTTTTACTGGAATTGTGTAAAAACAAATAAATTAATTTTCACAACACAAAAAGAATATTAAAGAAAAATAGAAACAGATAGAGTCGTGTTTGAAATTAATTGAGACAGATAGAAATGTTATTGATGAATCACCAAAAATATTTTCTACTTTTTAATGGATTAGTAGAAAAGTTTTCATTTTTCATTATATCTTTGTCATGTTTAAACGTTTTTTTTCCAGTATTACTAACCATTTTCACCAATCGAGGATTATCAAATTGTACAAGATTTTTTAAATTTTCTATTCCTACTTTAACATTCCATTTTACGAAAATTTTTAGATGTTTAACATTTGATTTTGATATAAAAGAAGAATAAACTACATATTCGTAATAAACAAAATTTCATTTTAGTACCTAGATGTATGAAAAATTATTTTCTAAATTCGTCAGTAGAATATCCCGAAATCGACAATAAAATGCGATTTTTCTGAAGACTTCGTGTATTGTATAACTTCAATTTGAAAATACCCTGAAGAAATGGAATTTTCTTGAAATATATGTATGTCATTATAAATAGTTATACAGTCTTTTGGTAAATCTGAACCAACTTTAACAATTTTCAGGGCTTTTGAATTGTTTAAGTTAATAATTTTATGATTTCGGAAGTAATATAATATTCACCTCCGCTTTAATAGAATTTTATACAATAAATTGCATAACGAAAAATTTTAAAGCACGCGTATAAATTTAGAAAACGAGCGCCCGCGCGTTATGCATGATATTTTTCTACTTTGTCCATATTTTTACATATGTTGTACACACTGCAAATGTTATTGACATGGGCTTTGTTAATTTAAAAACTATTCAAATAGGTTATGTAAATATGTTTCACTGTCAAAATTTTATGCAAGTAACTGTTTTTTTTTTCACACAATCACTTATAAATTGCAATTAAGACTAATTTTGATACAGAGTAATACCTTAATTGCGATCTCCCCGTTGATTTACCAAATAAATGTACCTCTCATTTGACGCAAAATTAATTTGGCTAAATCTGACACTGACAATTGCATTAAATAAATTTAATACCAATAATGAAACATAAAAGGTCGAGTGGCATAATGAAGCTATTATGAAACCCTTTTGGGTTTCATAATGAGTACTTTATAATTGTAAAAGCATCCAACTCTGCAATTTTTAGATTTATAATAATCCACGAAATATGTCATTACAAAGCATAAATGTTTTGTAATTCATTTGTAAAGGTTAATTAATTTAAATAAATATTGTATCAATTGTTATTAAATTAAAATAATCAGGTTATGAGAAAAATGATACTAATTTTTTTTTTTTTCAGTCGCTATCCAAAAACAGACTACACATATTCCCGCCATTCAAAAGATCGAATTGAAGTAGCTCCAGGTGTTGTGAATATGCCAAACATGTCCAGAGAGTCGTATAGAAAAAGTAATGAATTTTTAGCGACTGAGTATATAGACCGTCAAACAAGCACGGACTCCTTCATAGAAACTAATTATAATCGAGAAAATGTCCGCCAAGCCTTATTCAGAAATAATAATGTAATAAATAGTACATCCCACTATAAAGATGATAGAAATTATTATGAAGAATCTACAATAACTAGGATTAGACTTTTGATCCAACGGATATTTTTAACAATTTTTACATTTTTACATAGAATCACACACCCTACAGATGTATGGATTACATCATTCTTTAGTATCCTACATAAGTATGTTAGTAAGATTATGTTGCTTGATGCTTGGGTAGTTAGAGGAAATCAAGGAACAAATAGATTAGTAGCATTGTGCTTATTGCCATTATTATTTATTGGAGGTAAGTTAACACAGTTTATAAAATAATACTTTACAAATATTTCATATTATACATACATTTAAGGATCTAATTTCAATTTGATCCTTTTTTATTTTAAGGGATACTAACATTTTTCATTTATTTGTTACCTTAAATTAAGTTGTTTGCTTCATAAATGGTTGTATTTTGCAGGATTACACTTCCTGCTGACTAGTGGTGTATCGCTTGCCCCTCCCTGCCACCCTCACTGCGCCAGCATTGCCTCCACTTACTATAACATTCTTAAAGAATCTGCTGGTGATTTTTATAAAACATACATACCAGTTTAAAAACAAAATATTTAAACAACAATAACTTTTATAATACGCATTTCATTTTATATAACCTAACTTTCTGTTTTTTTTATTAACGAACTTATCCAATTTGTGTTTGAAACATCACAAAATAGTTTTTCATTTTAGTTACTAACTTTAGTATTTAAAGAATTAATTGAAAAAGTAAGGGGTTAGCAAATGTAAACATTTTAATAGTTTAACTGAAATTTTCTATACTCTTTAAAATTTTAACTGTCTGCATCGGTTTTTTTGAAGTTAATTTTGTATTTGAGTTAAAATGAAATGAACATGACAGTATTGAAGGAATTTTCAATTCGAACAAAAAAGACTTTTAGCTTTATATGAAATTATATATATATATATAATATTTTTATTAATGTTTTAAAATTTTATGATATTTTTACATATAAATATTTGTTTTTGTTATAATATAAGAATTCTGACTGATTATTTAATTTTTTTTTTAATTTCATTAAATTTATTATTTGAAAAATTGGTGGTAAGGAGAGGCAAGCGGCTTAAACCAATAAAAATCAAACCATTTTGAATTAAAAGAAAATCTCTTCTTTATAAAACAAAATAATAAGAGTGAGGTTCGGTTTACAGGGTTGTGGTTAGCATCAACACTAAGTCATGCATTCAATCCATCGGTGCTGGAAGCTCCAATGATTCCAGTAATAGGAGACGCAACCGTTTTAGAAAAGCAACAATACAATCAAAACCCACAAATAATTAAAATTCAATTGGATTCACCAATAAATGCCGGGTTCACAAATTTTCAATTGAAACAAATTGCAGAAAATTTAAAATCCACATTAAATTTAGATTTTGGTACTGATTCGATTATAAAAATAATTCTGGAAGATCCAAATCTGCAACGGATAGATAATTCTTCACCTGAGAAAATAGCATCTGCAATAACAGATGAACAATTGGCAAAAATCGGCGCATCTATTAGAAATGTAAATATGGACATCGATGCTAATGAAATCCTCCAACAAATTTTGCAAAGTGAAAGTTTAAAAAGGGTTATAAACAATGTAAAAGACGAATCAGATAAAGATAAAATAATTTTAGATCTGAAAAAACAGAATGAAGATTTAAGGGTAGGATTAGAGAATTTTGCAGCAAAATGGCAGAATGAACTTGCGGCTAATATGGCAAAACTCAATTTTGAAATGAAAAAATGTTGCAGGAGGTCTTTTGTTCAAATTGAAGGATACGTATCGAGAATATTATCAGGAATGTTAGAAGATCACATTAAAAAATCTGATTTAGTTAGTTGGTTAGGTGCGATATTTGTTGCTAAAGATACTTTAGAAGGACAACTTGGAAATATAACCAGCAGCCTTAGAAGTGAATTCGATTCATTGATTGAAAATAATGTTAAGCACATTATGGATGAGGTAGCCTTAAAAATAAATCATGAAATGGAGGGTAGATTCAAGAGAGATGTAACGATACAAACTGATTTTCCTGGAGATGAATATGTTAAGAGGGTTGTGAAGGAAACTTTAGCCTTATACGATGCAGATAAAACTGGTTTGGTTGATTATGCATTGGAATCAGGTGGGGGGCAAGTGGTTTCAACCCGTTGCACCCAAAATTACCAATCCACTTCTGCAGTCGTTTCAATCTTTGGTATACCTTTATGGTACGTCCGAAATACTCCAAGAACGGTACTAACCCCCAGTGTTCACCCTGGCGAATGTTGGTCTTTCCAAAACTTCCCTGGATATCTAGTCATTAAATTATCTATTCCAATCACAGTGGAAGCTTTTTCTTACGAACATGTAAGTAGGAATCTCATTCCGCATGGAAACATTGATTCTGCACCAAAAAATTTCTCGGTGTACGGTTTACGGGAAGAAAATGATCACGAACCTCTTTTAATTGGCGAGTACATCTACGATAAAGAGGGGGATCCATTGCAATATTTTGCAGCACAATTTATAGCGCCATTTAATATGGTTGAATTGAGAATTAGCTCGAATCATGGGAATCCTAAATATACGTGCCTATATCGGTTTAGAGTACATGGGAAGCCTTATTTAGAAAATACATGAGATAATCAAATTGATCAAGTCGTTCTATCGTACCTGAATAAATTGATTTTATAAAATTCATTGTGTTCATGAAGTTACTAAAAAAAAATGATCAATTTTGTTTGTAGTACTTAAATTAATTTTTTGGCGGCTGATGTATAGATATTTGGTGAAATGAGGGAGAGGGGTTGTCTTAATTATGTTAATAATAAAAACATATAGCTTCAGTGTTTCTTAACCAAAGATTGAGAGATCAACTTAGTTGAATAATTTCATAATTTAATTTTTTACAATTTTTCCTTCTTACAATGTTCTAGACATCTTCATCTCTCCATACTTTTTGCATGCAAAATCTAGAAAATAAAATTATTTATTTTTAATTTATTTTTCATACTCGTATCATTTACTAAACCGACACTTCCTAAACTTGTAAATTAGGTACGAAAACTTCTTTATAACAAGTAGTTTCCTTTTATAGCTTTTTCTGCGTTATTTTGCTGGTCCTGTGAGTGCGTTGTTGGCAAGGTTGGTTTATTCTTAAAATGCCATAATCGTTTGTTTTAAAGGTAAAACCGAATTTTATGCTTCAAATATGTTATAAAATGGTTTCATTTTTTCTTATTAATGTACATTTGCATGCATTGTGATAATGGATTTTTAGAAAATTCTATTTAGATCCATTCCCATTATTTGCTATCAACTAATCTCATGGGACAAGTAATAAAACTTTTACTTTTGATGGCACATCTTACATTTTTTAGTTGTAATGCAATAATAAAAATATTTCAATTTTCAGTTTGATACTTGTTCTACTTTATAATTTTTTTTTTATTCCATAATAAATATATAAGCAATTATTCATATATTTGCAATATTTTTAGCAATACTATTCTTACAAAAATGAAAGGAACAAAATTACAGTCATACACAAAAATGAGATGGATGAACACTATTTTGAAATATTTTTTTGAAAATCTACAATAAAATTTCTCTGAATAAATTTTTCATTTTTCTGTCCAAACGTTAAATACATATCACAATAATATTAGAGTTATAGATGTTGCCATCTGTTGTCTAGACTGTGATCAAACACTCGATTATCTCATGTACAAATATAAGTAGATTAATAAATTTTTATATTTATATTATGTATAAGATAGCTAAAAAGCCTCTGTGTATAATTTTTCTTTCTTTGAATGTGTGATGAACCGTTTTTTTGCACCTTTGTTTTTATCCAGTTTTTATATAAAATTTAGGAAATATAAAGAAAACTTTTTGCGAAATATAAATTTAAATTTATAATAATTTTTATATCTGATAAAAGTTTGTGTGAATAAAAAATTTATAAATGTTAAATTATGTTTTTTCATACTCTAAAAATTAACTTATTCCTACACTTTTCAGTTATCAATAGAAAGTAATATTTATCCACAAAATCGGAGCCAATAGAATTTTTTAAACTTTTAATCCTAATTTTCATAAATCCCCGACACTTCTCCTCGTAACGCGCATGCACGAAGTCTTGTCGATTCCCGCAAACTTTTCAAGATCGTTTAGTTATGTTCTCTACTTATTACATTGTTTTAAACAAGAAAATTAATTAAATAAAGTAAGAAAAGAAAATGGTTAATACATTTAGGATTTTGAAGAAAACGCTATACAATTAAGTATGTGCTGATCATCATCACACCGATAACTTGAATCTAAGTCTGAGATGCGATTCATCGAATGATCGTAATATTTATTTTCAGCTTTTTTTGCAACAGTTTGTCACCTCTGACTTAAGATTCAAGTTAGCGCTTTCATGATCAGCACCATCAGTACATATAATTGTAGTGTGAATCAAGTGTTTCTTGAAAAGTTTACATGTAGCAACCACCTTTCCTTATTTTATTTAAAAAATTTCCATTTTTAAAACAATGTCGAGAACACTATATGTTGCTATTTTATTTTCCAAATCCAATTTTACTATATTCTAATATGCAATTAATAATATATAATGTGGTAATGAGTTTATTTGCAACAATTTTATAATTTAATTGGCGAAACATGTAGCAAACAATCAAATTATAATAATAATTAATCGTTACAAATAAACTCATTACCACATTATCTTATAAATTATTAGCACTGGTATCTGAATAGTTTGGTTCACCTTTCATAAAAGTATAGAGCGGCAAATGCAATCTTAAGATGTGAGTGCTTTTACATTTCGTTTACCGCTTTACAAATTGTAACAAAAGTGAACAGGTTCACTTTTTATAAAACTACAGAGTGAACCGGATTATATAATAGAAAAGCAATTTCTCGATAATTTAAGGGATTTAGAAGCAACGAGTAGTCGAAATAGGTTCGTTGGGGCATTAGCTTTATATTTCTGCCCTTAAAATCGAATTTAAAATTTTGAGATTTCGAAAAGTTTCATGGACCCCTTTGAATTTTTTTCGGCCAAAAATTAAAAATAAAAAAATTGAAATTGCGTTGCTGCTTCTGTTGTCTACTGCGGAACCCAGGCACAGTACTTCAAAAATGTCAGACGAAATTATTTAATTTTGGCATGTAATAATGTCATTTGCCGCTCTATAGTTTGAACAAAAGTGAACCAAACTATAAAATTGAAAAGCATTTTTCTCGATAATTTGAGGGATTTAGAAGTAACGAGTAATCGAAATAGGTTCCTTGGGATATCTGCATCACATTTCTGCCTTTTAAATGGAATTTAAATCTTTGAGATTTAGCCAATAGAAGTAGGTACATCAAATCATTAATTACTTTGATAGTCAGTTCCACAATAACAGCAATTAAAGTAATTTTTACAGCTCATCTGTCTCATTGTCACTACTGCAACAAAAGCATGAATATGATTTTCCAAAATTAAAATTATAAATCGATTTATTCTTTTAAGATAATATTAGGATTTTACTATTTTAAAATTTGTAGTGTCCTCTTTTGGACAGTAG
>JAODAH020040037.1:0-28507 GCA_027574865.2 Coproporus ventriculus | reverse complement strand
TGAACACAAATGGATTATTCAACGGCTGACTGGGAAATTCCATCTTCAATGTTGTCCTCCGAACTAAAATCGTACGAAATTTAACAAATTCCTTTGTACCTCACATGAAAACTCACCGTTATTTGTAGAATTATTGGCTTGTTCTGCCATTACACAAATTTTTTAAGGGGCAAAAAAGGGAATTTTAGAAATGGACCCTTGTATGCCTCTGCAAAAGCAAATAATCCGCCCACCCGAAATTCGTGCAAGTAACACTAAAACGAGTCCACCTGCACACGCACCATTCTTCCCATTTCCCGATTAATTCCCTTTATCCCTTAAAGTATACATCTTAAAAACCTTTTTTTTTTTTGAAAAAAAAAATTGTAAATTACTACAAATACACCAACACATACATACAATAAGTCAAACCACAAGGACTTTGTGAGCATGCGCAAGAAACATACCAACCTAAAATAAATTAAATCTGCAAATATATATATATATATATATATAATATAAATAAATAAATGTTTAAGTACATAAATAATTTACAAAATAGTGCTTCTTACTTTAAAACAAAGCAAGTTTCTAATTTATATTTTTGTAAAATTCGCATATAATTTATAAAGTGATTATATGGCAACCAAATATACACCTAATGTACCATTATCACTAAAAGGTGCTTTGATTGTATTATTAATATTGAGGAATTGTATTTAAATCACAAATTAATTTAATTTGGCGAAATTTTAATTTAATTTGTAATCTTTTTACTTTCAAAATATTTATTTTTAAAAATCCCTGTGTTGTGTTTTTTTTTTCTTTTCATATTTTATTTCTTTTCTGATGGAGAAAGGAGGAGACTTCATCCATGATGTATGTGTTCATTCTTTCGTATTTTCTCTTCTTTTGGTTTCATCTAATCTTGTTTCGTAGTCTTAATCTCATTGTCTAAAGAAAAAGAAAAGAAATATAACGTTTAAATAAATGTATTTTCAATTATGTAACCATAAAGTTAATATAGTAGCTGATCTGAATATTCCAGAAAAATCTTCTAACTTTTATATTGTTTGAAAAATATTAATGTTTAACGATGCGGATTAATTTTGTGTATTGGGTATGTGTGTGTGTATTGTATCTTTCAAGATCTAGTTTCAAAATCCCTGATGATGACTGGATTTATTTCCTTTTTCTTTTGAAGAAGAAGAAATTCAAACGTAGCATTGGAATTAAGATGAAATTAAAGCAATTAAATGCTTTTTTTCTAAGGGAATTCTCATTATATCCAAATGTTGGTAATACAGGTCTCTTAAAATATTTCGAATAGAAATTCTGCAAGATTTTATTGAAAATTCTTCTAATATTGACTTTTCAGAATGATTTCAATGCAATCTCCTCCAAATGCTGCTTTCAAAAGATTGATTTGAGATTTTTTCTCTAATTTTTCTTCTTCTACTTCTTATAAGCCTTTCACATTTTTATTAGTGGACAACAAAATAACAAGGATGGAAAATTGTATGATTAGGTAAATAATTTCAATGTCACCATCTACAAGATTTTCTGTTTATTGTAACAACTAAAAAATACGACTTACAAAAAAAAAAGAAAAGAATTAACCACAATAACTCAATAAAGTAAACTTTTGTCATTCAAAATATAGTGGATGTTTCGTGGGGTTTTCATATGTGAAAAAGCACAAAGTGTGTGGTGTACAAAGTTAGGTTATAATTAATTTTTAATTGGATTTTTAAAGCACACACAACGCAAATTTTGACAATTAAGCAACATTCACTGATTTTGTTTGTTTAATAAAATGAATTAATTTAAAAACCTACAAGTTAATCTCATCTTTGCATAAAAAATACAACGAAATAAAAGGAAAAAGTCGTGGATCTACTGGATTAAGTTAGGTTAGGGCAGTATGGCACTAATTACTAGTAACGGGATTCAATTATGATAAACTTGATGGTACAAAAGAGATCTAAGTGAATTGTTTAATCCCGTTCTTATTTATGATTTGAAATTTTAACTTGTTTATGGGAAAATAATTAACTCTAGTCACACCTAACCTCAAATTGCAATAATAACTTAATTTTAATTTTCTAACCAGCTCATCATATTTAAAAAAAAATAAGAATTAATTTGTGTTTATATAAAATTGTAAGTTTTCAATTTGCGTTGACCAATCTTAAAAAACTTAATTTAAGATAGGTCTTTAATTGAAATTTCTGTCTCTAATCCCGTCACAACTATCTACAACAGAGGTGTGTGTGGTGGATGCACGACAAGGTGATAATTTAAAAAAAATAATTACAAATATACAACTGCCTCTTATATACAAAAATCGCCAATCGGAAAATTTCCTTAATAATCAACAATTAAAATTTGACTTAACGCCAAGTTAAGCGTTAAATAACAAATGAACTACTGGTATCGCAGTAGTCCTGTCAGTATTACCTAAGAGATAGACCCGTGTCATCTACGGTTGTCCAATGCGTAGACACTTATCGAGCAATCTGTGGTTCCAGTAGCTAAGGCTACTTTATGAGGGTGATATGCCAGGCAACTGACTGGCCCAATTCTGTAGCCCATGAAACCTTCATAAAATCTAATTACATTCAGGTTATTACCATCAAAATTGTGTATACTTATTGTTTGATTCGCCGAACCACTGGAAGTGAAAGAAAGGTTATGTAGTGTCCGCTTTATTAGTTATGATTCTTACCAGGCGTAAGTCTCTGCTGTTCTATGGATGGCTATAGCTGTCATATTTTGACCTGCAGTTGTCACTCGAGTTGATTTGTTATTCCTAATATCGTAAATCCTTACATCACCATTTGCACTAAGAATAAATAAAAAAATCATGAAAATTGATATTTTTGGCCAATTTATGCATTACGACAAATATAAGTAAAATGACACGTACCTGCCGCTGATAACTCTATTTCCTCTCAACTGTACCCCGAGGACGGGTGCACAATGGTCAATCCACAATTTAATCCTCGCTTCGTTTGGAGGACATCTTCTATCAAACACCCGTACACTTCCATCAGCACATGCCGCAACAATGAGGCCATTTCTTATTGCACCTTCATCACCACAATCACCGTTATTTCTATTCATAACTAATCCATTATCTTCATACTTATATTTGGGGATATACGCATTCAATTCATGTCCAATACTTGCATATGTTGAATCTAAACAAGTTACCGAACAGTCGGCTCCAGTTGGTAGTTCAAACATGCGCAATTCACGATTTGCATCCCAAAATCTTAGCACACGTGTATCTCCAGTAGATATTACAGTTTGTGTGTATTGTTCCCAAGAGAGGAGCAATCCACTAGGAGCTGAAAACGGAAATGAAATTAAAATTTCAAATTGATTGCGATATGCAGATGAGTACAATCCCGTACAAAGAAAGAAGAGGAAAATAATTTTTATTAACCTCTTTTATTTGTAAAAAGTCAATATGTAGTTTCAACTTACTATTTGTTCCGAGTCGATTAGACATTAGAAGTTCATTATGCGCTTGCCAAGCACTGACTAGGGTTCCATTTGGTTTGTACAACTTTATAGTTCCATCATCAGATCCGGCCATCATTAAAGCCAAATCGTGTGCATTCACCCATTCCAAAGCTGTGATTTTACTATTTCCAGGTATCTTGGTCGATTTACATGAACAGTGCGTTAATTTTGCACCCGTACCCCAATCCCACACACTACAAAATATATAAATAACAAATGTACAAAAAGTCATTTGAATTTTAAATTAATTTTTATGTATAACAGGAAATGTTTGTTTATCACCAAACTCATTGTGTTGGTAATGATGATTTTCAACCAGTTAAATTTTAAAAAACTAACCTATAAATTAGTGCAATTTGTGTGTTTTGTGCATCTTATTTAAAGGATATTAATAGTGATATTATCTACTTAAATATCTAGAATTGAATTAATTGCAACAGAAAATTTATTGCTGAAATGAAAGGTAAAGATATAAAAATGTTTCTCAGTTTTATTTCGTAAAATTTAATTTTTTATGCGTTATTTTCATACTGAAAAGAAGAAAATATTGTAGATTACTGGAGTTTTAAATATTCGAGAAATTTTTCATTTGTATATATTATGCAGCTTTTAACTTACCCAAAACAATCTTTAGCGGCGACGGCAATTTGTTGATCAAATGGATGAAACTGCACTATTGTAGGAGGTGCTTGGGTTCTTGTATTAAAAACTTGTGATTCCAGTCTACTATTTACAGCTCTCAATTGCTCTTCTTTGGCTTCAGTTCGTATCACATCATTTCTAAAAGTAAAAACAATTAAAATGGCGGCCATCTTGAAGTGATTATAATTTACCTCAAATATCTCCAATCTCTTTCATAATATTTCTTTGATTCGATATCTCCATTCTTCTCTTTCATAACGGGTTGTGCAAATTGTCTACAAGACCATGGAACGAATTGCGTCACTACGAGGGCTTTCCTTGGATGTTGACGATCATCCTCTTCGTTTATTGTGTTTGGAAGGTATTTTCTATTTTTAACACCCATAGCACCACTTAAACATACAAAAATGTAAGGAAATGTATAAAATTTGGTTATAATGTGTATACCGTGCTGCTAGACGATGCAAATCTGTGCTTGAATGTATTGTAGGTGGACTTTCACCTAAATATGACGTCCTATTTGGACTTGGTGGCAAACTTATGCTGGAACAAAGGCGGGTGTCACCGCTGTCCTTCTGTATTTGCCCATCCTGTAATGTCAAAAACCATAATTCTTATTAAAACAAGGTTATTTACATGCAAGTGCCCCAGAAAAACTAGAAATTTTAAATAATGAACCCGAAAACTTTTAAACTCGTCCACAATAGTCTGTTCGAATGCTGGGTCACACTGATCACATTTGTATAGCGACTAGTAGAATACCGTAAGATTTTCCCACTGGTGCATTACATACATTACCTTAATTTGATTCCTAATGTACCCTGTGACTACGTTAGCCATTTTTGCAACTTCATGATGCGGATCGGTGTCTAAAATGTTAAGCCCCGCCCATAACTTCATGTAAACTGATCCATATGATAGTCCTGGTAAAGTTCCTAAACTACCGGTGTAACCGTGTGAAAGCATCGTGTGACCTATTGTGCTAATAGAAGAACTTGATGCTACCCGTTTTAATCTTTCTGCCGAATCCACATGGTCAATCCCTGAACTATGACTCATTGAAGGACTAATTACCCGTAATCGATCCCTAAAACAAAATTATTGTTATCTTTTAAAAAAATTTTTTGTCTGTTTTCTTACCTGCTCCCTATCCGTCGCAATCCAAGATTATTAGGTGGGGTGATATTAGTTCCACTTTCGTGTATACTATTGCTTTCTTGTAGTGCAACATTTAAAAATGCATGCTCGAAAGCAAGAACGACCCATTGCAGTGCTGCGACTAGTTCTTTTCGCACCATGGGACTCATATCATGAATTACAGTATTGACTAAAGTCATCACTATGGAATGATCAATGTTATTGGCGTGTTCTGAACGTTCCGTCACAGAATTGATAAAAGTGCCTAGGGCATACACTGCAGCCGTTCGTACCTAAATATAAGATTTAATAGATAAAAAAATTTTTTAATTTCGTTTCTTACTTCGGGACATGGATCCTGCAGCAGAAGATAAAGTTTCTCATGTGCTATGTCCCGAACACCGGTCCATCTTGCTTTTTCATAATGGTCCCACAACCGACCTAAACAAATGGCTACCCATTGCCTTAATTGAGGATCTGGATCTGAAAGTTGTTCCAGGCATATACTGACTAGCGAGCCTTGAACTGCCGCTTCTTGACCGTCACGGAAATCGTTAACAATGCAAGCAAGGATGAAGGCTGCTTGTGTGCGATGCTCCGACTGAAAAAGTCACCAATGTTTTAGCATTCCAAAAAATGTTGTTTTGTTCAAATGCACTTTGAGCAATTGTTTCAGTTGCTTTATATAAAAAGAAAAGAAAGAGTCAGATAAAAGTGCCAACATTATTTTTTAATCCATTTTGATAATTCAATAACCGTTTAAAAAAGCTTAATATGTCTGCAGAATCAAGTGGGCCAGTGCACAATAAAGTACGGAACAGCAGGAGATATAACCTAATGGCAGGCTGTAATATGCGGCGTATAACAGAACTTTTGTGTGATAGTACGGTGAAACGATATGACTTTAATTTAAATCAGACAATTTTCTCTACTAGAATTACCCTCCAAATGTTCTTACATTCTTTAAAGCAACTCTAAATTTCATGACCAACTTATAAAAATGACATCTCAGTATATTTTTTAACAAAAAATAATTTCGTAAAAATAGAATATTCACAATTAACTAAAATGTCAAATAGTTGGACTTAACATATACATAAAAAAAACATAAAATTAATTAATACTTACAGAGATGGTAGTATCTTGTAGCACAGAAAGGAAGTACTTATGTCCGGTATCTCGCACTAAATCTGACTGACATGTCTGCCAACATAAAAAAATTCATCTACAATCACATAACTGATAAATTGTGTATTATCCACTTACATTATCAACTGCTAATATTTTTGCCCAAATGAACACAAGTAATGGTCGAAGTTCTTTTGCACAGCTTTGAAGTAATTTAAGAACATACGGAAAGATCCCTACAGATAATGCTAAATTAACTGCCCATGGACCGAGATCAAGGAATTTCCCTAGCAATTCCAATGCACGCATCCTATGAACTTGACTTAAGAGCACTTGTAAGACTATAGGGAGTTGTTCTGGGGGGTTTCTCTGCTCTGAACCTGCACAAAAATATAGGTTATGAATAATTCAAAAGAACTTTACTTGAAATGACCTTCTTTGACCTTGAGGTTTATGTACAATTTTGTGATGATTATTATTTAATCTATTTTTAAATTTATTACCTAATTCTAACCAAACTTGAAATGCGGTGAGTTGTTCTTCAAAGAACGGTAAATGCATAAATGGCTCTTTCCTCTCCAAAATCCCAGGAAGTTGTCCAAGACTGAGATCCAACGCTAGATCCCATGCATGCCACATAGGATGTTGATAAGTCGGGGGTAAACTGGGTGATGACAGAGGTGTACAATCACAAGACTTTAATATCCTCTCTGCAAGCAAAAAATTCCGAAACAAACTTGCAACCAGTAAGTCTTGTCGGAATAATTTTTGAAACAAATCTAGAAAAAGAAAAATAGTTAAATATTTTAAAGAACTTGATCATTTTCTTAATGTTTGAGTCATCTATTTAAAAATGTTTTTATGTAAATTGACAGTTGCCCACCTCTTGGTAATGTATTCCACGCAATTGTGTCTGTAATCGCAGTAAATATCCAGTTTAGCTCTCCTAACATGGTCCGGCGATCCGTTATTTGTCCAGGAATTCTAAAATATAAAATATTTTCAAAAATTATTTCATATGTTTAAGCAACAAGTGCAATAAGAGAAGCAAAACTTAGTTTTACGTACTTGTCAATCAAGTCCATAGTAACATTAGGCACTAATTTCGAAGTAGACTGCATAACAAACCACTTTAAAGCGACTTTGATGGGTGTTGTTAAACATGAAGTAAATAAATCAGCTGGCAAATCAGGATTCATGGGAAGTACTTCATTGGAGCTGCATGCAGCTAATTGGATGCAATTTCGGAATGATGGCGGCTGCACTGCTGACCCTCTGTTTTGCTATACAAAAAAAAAAGTCTAAATCTTACTTTGATTTTATAACTTGTGAAATTTAATTTTTGAAGTTAGGTGGAATTTTTCTGTTAAGTAAACTGAAATTTGAACTGGAAATTGGGAAATAGGCCCTTATTAATCGGATAATCTTACCTTCGCCTTTGTTGTATGCAATTTTTTTTAAGTTTTGTACTTTTTCAAAATAATACTAGTCATTTTTTGATTTTTTAAACAAAAAAAAATGAATCGGTAAATCCGTTCAATTAATATGCCTTATATTGAAACTTACATCATATTCATTTTCGTGTTGTATAGCGAACTGTTTAAAAGATTCAACAATTATTCCTGCATTCGAACAATCATACACATATATAGATGGCGCTCCCATCCATGTTTGTAAATCGTATACAGATAAAGGGATATACTGAGTGTAAGTCTAAAATTCGATTTTATTTATTAAAAAAAATTTGTTTTAAGGGTTTTATGAAACTTACTCTATTAAAGACCCATATTTCTCCATTACTTGTGGGTTTTGGAACTCCATGCCCATTATAGTGAAACAATACTCGTTCTTCTTTCGCATTTCGTCGTAGTGATGTGCAAAGTTTCTTAACCTCATCCCCTGTCGGGTCTAAAGATTGCTTGTATCTGGCACGCGGTTGCCACCTTTCATATTGCTTCTGTAGATTTAATCCGATTGATTCTAAAGCTTTAGCTGGTGATAGCAACTGAGGATCTGTGAACAGATATTCATTAATATTCATTGAAATGTACAAACTTCCAATTTATTTTTAAGGAAAGAAAATAAATTTGAATGAATTGTTAGTTCTGGGAATGTTGATGATAAAAATCTGGTTTATTGGAGGTTATATGTTTATTTGAAGATTTTACCTATCCAGCATTCTAGTCGTGCACAGGGTTGTGTTTTCACAATATCCGGTGGATCAACTCCAACATTTAAACATAGTACCAGTGCGACACTCACAGTTTTCATCTGGAATACAGAAACGGATAGGTTAGGTCTCATGACAAGTTGGTAAATAGACTTTCTTTACCCGTTCTTTCATTCTCCATGTTTGTGTGATGCATTGTATTCCCTCAATTGTATCAACGTGCCTCTCTTCACTAAAACTCAACGGCAATTCTCTGTCCGTGATTTTCTTTTCCTCGTCCTCCTCCTCCTCATCATTAATGTCAGCATTATGGTCCTTGTCGACCATTCTTATTGCACACTTATTACTTAATTTGATTTTGAGGATCACCACAATACCTTAAGGTTTTCGGGGGTGATCCTTTTTAGGAACACATTTTTTTCTTATTAACACAGGGAATTTTGACGCATGTCATAATCATAACATTCATTAACCGACATTGGACCACTCATTTTTAGCACGGAAACGAGCCGAAAAAGTAGAGCGCAAGGTTAATTTCAATAAATTGTTCATAGATGGCATTATTCAAATTTGAATTAAATATTTTCCTTTTTATTTGCTTAAAGAAGTTTTATCGTTAATTAAAATATATTTTTCATATTCTTTTGGTATTTTTATTTCTGTCCTGTTTTAAATTTTTTAATAAAATTTTGAAGTATATAAGTTAAAAAAAAAAAACAAACCAAACCAAAAATCAAGGGTAATTTGAGGGGAGGTATTGTTAACTGTCAATTTCTTTAATTAAATCAGTGTCATTTAATGTTTAATCATCAACGCGTCGCGTTTATTTAACAGTGGGAGTATGAAGTAGGGAATTGTTCTTAATGTAATTTAAAAGAGAAAAGAATTTGATGGTCCGACGTTATGAGGACCGTTAGAGGAGATGACTCAAAAATTACGTTCGGTATTGATAAAATATTGCCGTCGGAATTATTTTTGAGCCACAAGAGATACTTCATCTCCAAGGGGTTCGAGGTAAAAAAAAGGACGTGGATATGTCTAAAGAATGAAACAGTGAAAATTTACTTTTGCAGAGTTTAGATTATGAGGTGGGCGAGAACAGAATTGTCGTAAATGAAGAACAAGAAAGGGGTTCAAAGTATTTGGTGCAGAAGAGTCTTGCTAATTGGGCCATGTTTTTTCTTATTGGATTATTGACGGCGATCGGGGCATCAATTGTCGATATGACGATATCTTCATTGTGTCACAGCAAGTTTGTCATGCTTATACAATGTATCCTTTAATTTTATTTAGAAAATTTTTTTTGCGCACATTCACGTTCGTTATTTTAATCATTTTTAATTTTTTGACATTTTTAATATTTTGACCTTTGACATATTTGATATTTTGACATGTTATGTTTTTCCTAAGCCTTTTTTAGATTTGGAGATTTATGAAAGTCACAGCGGATATATACCCATCATGCTTTGGATTTTGTTAAATGTAGGACCTTTTATGGTTGGAGTGATTTCGGTTACTTATATTGCGGTTAGTTTGAATTTTTATAAGCTCTCCTTTGATTTTGATTAGTTTTTAATTTTTGCAGCCTATGGCTGCTGGAAGTGGTATTCCTTTCATCAAGGCTTATTTAAATGGTGTTAATATACCTGATGTGTTAACTTTGAAAACATTGGTGGTCAAGAGTTGCGGATTGGCAGCCTCTATAGTTGGTGGTGTGGCTAGTGGAAAGGTAAAATTAACAAATGAGACCTTGTCTTAGAATTAGATTGTCAAAATGTTAAATATGTCACAATTTTTAGGAAGGTCCTATGATACATGTCGGTGCAGGTATTGCATCAATTGTTTCACAAGGAACGATTAGACTAGGCCCAAATAAACGTGATTTGTGGAGATACTTCAGAAATGATAAAGAAAAAAGAGACATGATTTCGGCAGGAGCAGCCAGTGGCGTTGCAGCAGCATTCGGAGCATCTGTTGGTACATTGCAATTTTTGTACTAATTTAAAATGTCAAAATGACATATCAAAAAGTATAAAATCTAAAAATATTTAGAAATGTCTTTTTAATTTGATGCTTCTTTAACACTTTCACATTTGCAAATGTCTCCACTTACTCTCAACTGTTTTTTTAAATCACAGTATAAATGTTGTTTAAGCTTAGCTTCTCTACTTTAGGCGGTGTTCTGTTCAGTTTGGAGGAAGGCTCTAGTTTTTGGAACCAAATGCTTACGTGGCGTATGTTCTTCTCAACTGTAATCAGTAAATTCACGGTGAATTTGATAATGTCATTTTACAATGGAAAACCGGGTGAATTGGATCATCCTAGTTTGATCAATTTAGGCAATTTTGAGGGCGTCAAGTATAAGATTTATGAAATTCCGATATTTGCAACCGTTGGTGTTTTGGGAGGACTATTGGGAGCCTTGTTCAACTTTATCAATTCAAAAATTAACGAAGTAAGATATAAGTGAGTAAAACATTCCGTAGCACACATATTTTATGAATATTAACTGTTTCTTTGTTTTTTCTTTTTAGATGGATCTATAAGTACAGATATGTTAAAGTACTAGATGCTGCATTAATAGCAATGATTTCTGCCATCATTGCTTATCTAATGGTTATTTTCATGGAGGACTGCACTGAAAGAACGGTTCCAGCCAATCGAATGTCATCTTCAGTATGTTAATAACATTTGAAATTTTTCTTTCTTTGATATTTTGACATTGCTTTCTCAGATTGGTTGTAAAAAGAAAGGTGTAGAAATGAACAACATGGTTTCATTATGGCTGCAGACACCTCAGATGGCTTCAAATTCATTAATGCACGATGAACTGCATACATACAAGATTCAAACATTGGTAGTTGTCTTTGTTGTCAATTATGGACTTTCAGTATTCACATTTGGATTGTCATCATCAAATGGAATTTTTGTCCCGAGTTTGTTGACGGGGGCATGTTGGGGAAGGTTGCTCTGTGCTTTGGCTGTAAAAGCATTTCCAACTGCGGTGATAAATAATTTAATAATTTTTCATTTAGAAATTTTCACTCTTTTTATTTGGTCAAAAATTGCAAAATCACATTTCCATTGTTAAAATCTCCTTCAATGATTACTTTTTCAAATATTTTTTTGATAATTTGCTTTGAGAAATATCCAAGATTTGAGGTTGTGTCCACCTTTTTTAAGAAATCATTTTTCTGGGGTTTTAGGAATTCCTGGAGCCTAAGAAGTATGCGTTGATTGCAGCTGCAGCAAATTTGGGTGGAGTTATACGGATGACATTGAGTTTGACAGTTATCCTAATGGAAACCAGCAATAATATTACATTCAGTTTGCCAATTATAATCACCTTGATGCTCGCCAAATGGACCGGAGACTTTTTTAATGATGTAAATATCAATTTTTTTTTTTTTCGTTATGACATTTTTGACATTGAGTAAGTGACACAAAGACTACTAGTGATGTTTCTTCTTTTATGATTCCAGTTGCAATTTCCAAAAATGTTCAAGATTCTGCTATTTGTTTGACATTTATGCTCATACTGACAGGTGTTTTTTTATTAATTTTGAAAGTATTGCCTTCTTATCAACGGTTAACATATTTGAAATTGCAGGGTATTTATAATATAAACATCAGAGTAAAAAGTTTTCCGTTTTTGACACCGGATCCTCCCCCATTGTGTTCGAAAGTGGTTGCCACGGATATCATGAATTCTCCTGTTCACTGCTTTAGAGGCATTGAAACTACCAAATTTGTACTGAAAACTCTGAAAACTACCACCCATAATGGATTTCCGATTGTGGATGGCCCATCTGTAAACAAATAAATTAAGAAAAAAAACAATAGTTCAAATGTCAACTTAATTCCTTTTTTAGGTTTCAGAGCCTAGAAAAGGAAAGATAAAAGGGTTGGTGCTACGTTCACAGATAATAATGATTTTAGTTAATAGGTGGTTTTCTGAGACAATTGATGGGTGGTTGCCAAAACTGACTGCAGAAATATTAAGGGCCCAGTCAATAGAAAGGTTGGAGACTCTGAATTTGAAAGTGAGTTTGCTTTTTTATTTCAAAATTCTTCTTCTTTGATTTTCTTTTTTTTATTTAGAATTTAGAGCTAACGAATAAGGAAAGCCATTATAGTATCGATTTTCGACCCTTCATGACCTCACCATACACTTTGGACGAGGTAAATAATTATGATTATTAAATTATTTAATTTTTGAAGTGAAACATTGCAATAATGACATACTCGGAAGAAAACCCAAACTGGTTTCATAAAAACTTCATTATGGCACCTGACTTTTTATGCTTGGGTATTGGCATTAAGTTTATTTAATGCACTTGTTACTGTTTCAAACTTGCACTCACACATGCCTTAAAATCGTTTATTTTGCTATTTATAATATAAAATACTATTTTTTTTTTATTGTTTGTTGTAGTATTGTTCTTTACCAAGGATATACAGATTGTTCAGAGGCCTTGGGATTCGACATTTACCAATCGTGAATGATTCAAATGAGGTGGTTGGTATGGTAACAAGGAAAGATATAGCACAATTCACATCGGCCTTCCACAAACTCAGAATTCAACTTTTTAGGTATGACGTTAAATGATTTAATAAAATTCATGTCAAAAAAACTGTGTTTAACTGTGTACTTGGACAAGATTACTATCAAAGCAAAAAAATGCAGAATTAAGCTCAAATTTAACCTAAAAAAACATGAAAATAAATCAATTGAATATTTACAACATTTCATAGTGTCAGTATGTTGGTTTAAAAGTCGTAGAAATATCTGGAAGGATCATTTGCTTGCGGGATTGAATCACTCTTACCGTTTAAATATTTTAATGTATAGAAAATAAAAATATCGACTCAAAAAATTAAGGATAACTCTCCTCTTTATTGAGTGTATATAACATAACATAAAGATAAATAAAATGATCTATTTACAAATCTACAATTTCAACTTTTGAATCAAAATTTTATATATTGAAACCCAGTTTCCGCATACATTCTTTATGAGCCTCGATTAAATCTTGACAATTCTCCTCCCCATTTTCAATTATACTAAAAAATAATGTATGTTAATAGTATTCCAAAGAATTATGTCTGGGGGATTACTTACCAGGCATCACGAGCCCTTTTAGTAGTTGGACAAACGCAGCAAGCTTTTAATTTCTTGGGGGGTTCTTCCTCTTCCGAAGTATTGCTTGTGGAGGAATTAGTTGAAGCAGCTTCCACTGTATCGTTAACGTTACCCATTTTGCAAAATATTATCTGCGATTTATTTTTGTGACACACGAATTTGGAAAAATTCTAATTCTAACCACACTTTTCACAAAAAAATGAAAAATCATTTAAATTAGTGACGCCCTCTATGTAATAAAACCGAAATCAAATTGATGAAACATTTTCTGATTAAAAAAATATTTTCAAATAATTAAAATTGTGTCTCAATTTAATTAAAACAAAATATTGAAAATTAAGGAAAATCGCATGGGAAATTTCGTTTCGCTTATTAATTATTTTAATGTATACTTGGTTGCCTACCATACAGGTCTATTAGTTTGTGATATTGCTACCAATTGCTACATTTCTTATTAAAAATTATAAAATGTGTAATCATAAAAAAGATTCGAGATTCTTATTCTTTTTTGCTTCTTTTTAATTCAATAAGTAGTTTCTAGCAGTATAAATTGCTTGTGTTCTGTTTATTTTCGATTTTCGATAGTTGGAGGTCGTGGCGCATTTCATATCGTCGGCGCCTAAAGACGTTGCGTCGCGTCTGATATTTTCCATCTCGCTCTCATCATCCCACACACGTACGCACAAAAAAAATATTTTTTCAGAACGCATTTTTCACCACTGGCGCCATAACATGTAGAAATACATCGCCTTTCTCTCACTTCGCTCATTAAAATTATTAAAATTTAAAAGAGGTCGTAAAAAATATTAAACAATGAAGTAGGCTGTGTTTTTATTTTATTTGTTATAAAATGATATTTAAGTTATTGAAAAAATATGCAACCCTCGAGATACATATTAAATTATTTTTGCGTTAAAAATTTTGATATAGAAATAAATAAATTTCTTGATATTTTTTTAAATAGAAGAGGATATCTTAATATGAGATTATTTTACTAATACATAATAATGGAACTGAATAAGTAACAGCCGAAATAGCTCAGTTGGGAGAGCGTTAGACTGAAGATCTAAAGGTCCCTGGTTCGATCCCTGGTTTCGGCATTTTCTTTTTGTTACTTTAAATCTTTTTTTTATATTTTACTTACGAAATTATAAACAAAATTTCAATCTATAATCTTTCTGATATTTTCTTTATTTTTTTTTATTTACTAAAATTTAAAAAAAAACAACAATTTGCAGAACCAGTCCGAACATGAGACATTCTCGGGATTTTTTTATGTTGGTAACGCTGATGTGCTCCGCACAGTTTACACTTACTTTCGGCGAATTTTTATTCTATCCACGATTTTTTTAAATATATGCAACCAAACTTGCATTATAAATCGTATAGGAAGGGTTGGCCGTGTTTTTATTTTTATTTTTCTTTGTGTGCAGAAATGTGCGTATAAGAAGTCAAGAGAGCATTGCACGTGCTACCCAACGAAATGAGCGAACAGCGCTTCCCGTACCCCCCCAAAACACTTGAGTCCGCCGGACTATCCCGTCCCCCACTTCCCCGCTTTGCAAATGCGATGGCATGTCGGCTATTTTGACGGGAAGGTCGGTCACGTGATAGTCGCGACGTACAGGGGGGGAGCATCACCGACTAGACTTTCCAACGCGCGGCGCTTTGCTCCGTCTCTCGGCCATGACTCCCGTACATTAAAAAAAAAAGAAGAAAAAGTGGAAAATAAAAAAAAATATTATACGACATTAAAAATTTAAAGCGTTTTTTTTGTGTTGGAAGTACGTAACATCGTGCCATCGCACCACCATCCCCATGTGAAGAGAAGAATAATAAAAAGCCAGTGGATGATTTTTAATTTGTGCGCATGCGTCAAGATCCAGACAGCGACGAGGGATTCGAGCAGCTCACGGCTCACGGCAGACATGTTTAAGTAGAGGAACGGTGCGGTCGCGTCGCGCGCATCTGTCAAATTTTTCATCTTCACGACACAATTTATTTTTTTTCATTTATTTTTTTATTTTTCGTACGAAAATGCGTCGCGTAAATTAAGTGCGCGAGTGATTGATAGTGCGGTCCGAACATGATGGAAGTGACGCCCCATTTAAAAACGGTCCTCAAGAATTACCAACATAGTGCTACGAAAAGTTTGCAAGGTCCTGGGTTAGCGTTAATCCCGAAACCTTCTGAAGAGGTTAAGGATGATGTTGAGTTTATTCAACCCCAACCATTTCCCATACAACAGCTCCCGATTTTGATCTCGCCTGATAAAACTTGTAGTGAACGCACGGAAACCATCCTCGAAGGCGAACCAATTTCTTGTTTCGTAGTAGGCGGTGAAAAACGTTTGTGCCTCCCCCAAGTGTTAAAATCGGTCCTTGCAAAATTTAAACTGCCGGAAATTAATCAGGAATGCGATATACTTCAGATTTATTGTTCGAGGTGTACCCCGGAACAACTCAATGTCCTCAAATCGCAAGGTATCATCCCTAGTTCAGCTCCGAGCGTCGGCCTCATCACCAAAACCGACGCGGAAAGACTTTGCTCTGCTTTATTACACGGACGCGAAGACACGCAAACTTTACGTCCTCGCAAAGGGGCCCTAACCTTCATGGTTTATCACGAATGTTTCGGATTGTGTCGGGGTGTTTGTGTCCCGGAGATGTATACGGAGAAGACGGCGAGGTGTATTGAGTGTTTGGATTGTCACGGATGGTTCTCTCCGCAGCATTTTGTGTGTCACGCACATAGGGAGTTGGAGAATAGGACTGTGCATTGGGGGTTCGATTCGTGTAATTGGAGGGCGTACCTTCTTGTCGCCGAGGACCAAATTGATCAGGAACAATATGGGAAATGTCTGGATGAACTTAAGGAACGGCACGATGGGAAGATTCCGTTCCCTAGACACGAATGGAACAACCCCAAAAGGAAATTGGTGAGTTTTCTAAAACATAACCTCAATTATTCACATTTCTAACCTTTAAATCGATTTCAACTGATCTGTTTTATATTTTATTTTTCACTTAGTATCTCGATTAAGCTCCTTTACATTCATTTTCTCAAATGGTTTAAATAGGAAACTGTATTTAACGTCATTTGTAGTTTGTAACACACAACACATTTTATAGTGCGAAGTTATGTGTTAATCAAACAATTCTAAGGCTGAGTAATTATCGGTTGGATCCTTTGAAATCGATTAAAACAAAAAAATTGCTTAAGAGCCATAAAATGGTTGTCGGGTCTTCAACGTACACTTTAAAGTGTGCAGGATTTTGTGGAACGGGCTATATCGTCTTGTAGTTGTTGATTTTTTCTGAATCGTGCTGCGATTCAGCTGCGAAAAGTTTGTAATGTATAATACATCAGGCATGTTTTAATATTGAAAAGAGATTGGTGCATGGTGGTTATAATTTGTGATGTAATTCCGTTGTAGATTAACCTCACATTTAATTAAATTTTAGGAACGCAGTGAATATTTGCACATATGCACTCAACACGATTGTATGTAGAAGTTTAATACGAGAACTTGAATTGAAGCGATTTCTTAGTTAACATATGCGAAATGGGTGTTTGCCATAAAATAATCATCTCTTGATGCGGTAGAAATTTCATCAATTTGTTGTAAAGCACTCGTTGGTTAGAAAATGACTTGGTTTTTCTAAGTCTAAATCAATCAAAAATAAAAGAAAGAAATTAGTTTGACTAATTGTAAATCTCTTTCAAAATAGTTTTATAGTTTACTTGTTGAAAATTCATTGCTTATTTTTTTCTTTTTACTTATTTTATCCAAAAGTATTTCATTTTATTTTATAAAAATTAAAATTAACAGTTGTCATTAATGTTGTAATGTGGCATTTAATGTTAAAATTTTCTGGATTTTATTGAAAGTTTTGTAGTGCCCTTGTCTACGGTTATTCGCGTTATACAATGACAAACTAAACCTTGAGCTTTCGCGAGTTTTGTTTGTCGCGCGTTATCATTTGTTTTTTCTTTTTTTTAATTACCACACGCGAATTTCGATTTCGTTGTATTGGCGCGCGCAGCAGCAGCGATAACAATTTATCGCACCTGTTTTGTACTTGCAGTAAAAATCATCTCTTACCATGGTCATTCATGATAAATTTTACGAAAATCGTCCGTGGATAGCTGTGATATCATTACATATATATTTTTTAATAAAAATTATATGATGTCACGAAGAATTGGCCGTTTTGATTTTTATTTTGTGGTAAGAATTGTCAAAATGCGAAAAAAAAAAGAAAAACGAAGATTCAAAAAGCTAAGAGAAGTTGAAGACCAGTATTGCCAACAAAAAAAAACATTAAACATTGTAATATTTAATATTTCAATTTTTCAGCCATTTTTCAATTTCTAGACGTTTTAACATTTTTATACATTTTCAAATTTTTTGACGTTTTTTCGTTGAATTATTTGCATGACATGGTTGCCGGCATGTGCAAAGAATCCTTTTGTTCCGGGTTTATAAATAAAACAAGATTGCGTTGAGAGTCCATTTTGTTTTGGCAACATGAAATTGTTTCATTTCATAAACAGTCGCGTACATTATTCGTCCCGTCACTATTTATTTTTAGAAGTTTTCGGCTTGGTGGCACAATGCCGTGGAGACATTTGCCATTGCTAAATTTACGCTCTCTCTCTCTCTTTCACACACATATTTACGTACATTTACACACATACAACACTTTTCCTGAAAATTAATTAGAATTTGGAAAGAAGAGGGGAGGGGGTAAGAGGTTAATGTACAGACAAAATTTAATTAACGTTTGAGAAATAAATATATTATGATGCAGGAAGCCCGGAAAGCCGCGAGTTCGAATCTTGCCGTGATTCGATTTTTTTTATCTCTAATTCAATTTTCAAAATTTATCTTAGTAATAAATAATAATCTAGAAATTTCAAGATTTGACATATTGACATTTCATGTTTTGACATTTCGCGTTTACTCCTCCCCTCTACTTTCTAAAGTTTTATTTCTATTGTTATACGAACAATTTTTTTTATTTTTGTTATTTATTGTTATTGCTTAGCAACCGCGTTTTTACGAGCTTTTTAATTTTTTTTATAAATAAAATACATAGCGGATTGTGTGCTTTATCACAGCAATTTGCGATTATCCATGAAATTGTTTATCGATGATTCAAATTTTGTTTTTTTTATAAAAAGTTATTTAAAATAGTTGTGGTGCGGGGTTTGATAAATTTTGTAAATTTTTTTGCGGTGTTGCCACATAAACAAAGTGGAAATTACTAGCAGAGGAATCGGAAAAACAAAAAAAAATAGTGATGACCATAGCAACAAACATGCCACATTTAGTTCATTGAACTTGAAATAATATAAAAGAGGCAAGAGAGCGCGCGCGAACGTGCCCGCTCGCGCACTTACAACCAACGTGCCTCCACTATCTCCTCACAAATATTTTTTTTTAATCTGTACGTGACGAAAACGCGCGCTAAATTAAAATTGTGGCGAAACGAAATAAAAAGGAGTAGGCTGTGATTTTTGTAATATGTATAGCTATAGGTCGTGGTTTTTGTTTCTTTTTTTTTAATTTTTTTTCGTCGGGACACGCCTTTTTATTTTTTATTTTATGAGGCGTCCGTTGTCTATGATAAGTCAATGCAAGTTATGAGATTTTGACAGATCTAGCGGGTCAGCGCCATTGCTAGGTCGTCTTAAGTGTTTCTTTCTTTCTTTTTTTCCCTCTCAATTTAATGTCGATGGTGAAGGCCCCCCAGGCCTACATGAGACCAGATATGACCTTGAACCTCGCCAAACTAGTCGACTGTACTAGACAGTTTTTACTCCCAAACAAACATCAGAACGGGGACACGCGAAACCAAAAACACGTATGTAGTAACCTTCCTCATAATTAATTTCTAGAAAGAAAAAAAAAGAGTTATACGCAACAGAACGAAAATTTTAAAAAGTGTAGGGGGTAGGATATAAAATACACTGAAAATGTCACATCTAAAATTGACGAAATATTAAATATTCGTAATGTCAAATTTTAAAATCTTTTTTTTTTTGTTTTCAATTTTTCGAATTTTGTGTTTGGCAACACACATTTTAATTTTTCCGATTTTATCTATTTTTAAATTTTTTTTTTCAAATTTGTTTACTTGTTGAATTTTCCATCGTGTTTGACTCAAACAATTTAAATCATCGCTTACCCACGGCTTACCACGATGGAATATTTCTTTTTTCGATATTTAATTATTGTTGTGGCATAAAAATCTAAGCTGCCTTTGGCAGGTCCGTGTAAAAAAAACAATTTTTGTTTGAGAGTCCGCCGTTATAATTGGAATTGGCGCCGTGTTTCTTGCACATCTAACCTCCGCGCCGATTTTTTTTCGTTTTTTTTTTTCGAAGAAATGATCACATCACCCACGTGCATATTTCTGTCCCCTCAAGGTATATATTGATTGGTTCCTAGAATTTTAATGCAAAAAACGATTTTTGATTCGACTTTTCAATCAGAAACTTTATAAATTACCGGTTGCCATGGAAACGTAGATTAAATGTGTTGGAAAGAGATAGAATGATATAAAAATCGAAAACTTTAGATTTTTCGTTAATTTGGGGAAACGGCAAATTATAATTTGGTGCTAATGCAATAATGCAAAATAAGTTTTTTCGCGTCCTTTTCTGCGCCCTTGGTATACCCACCAAGTTTTTAAAATTTATTTTTGCTATCCACTGTCTATTTATTATTTTTGTATGGCAACTGCATTTTTTGACGCGCTTTTTAATAAATGCTATAAAGTTTAAAAAAAGCGTTAACCTTAAAAAAAGGTTCAGATAAAAATTGTCAACGCACGTGTGTGGTATTTTAAATTAAATTACATGACATACTCTGATCTTAATATTATGTTGTTTTCATTTTCTGGCATGAAGATAATGCACGGCCTCCTGAGATAAGGTGGCGCCGCATGGAAAAATATTTTTCGCCTGTTTATTTTCCACATTCAATAAACTTCTGCGTTGTTTCAATTAATGTCGGGCTGCGAATTATGGTAGGCGTTGAATTAATCAACAGAACAATTGCGCTACTGGTTGCCAAAAAAAAAATTAAATTCTTAGAAACATCAATGACTTATACGCCTATTGAAAAATAATTTCGAATGTAATCATTTGTTTATTTATTTGATAAGTTTATTTTGATTTTTTTTTGTAATATTTTCGAAAATTAAAAATGTTTTCAGGATTTATTAAATTTTTTAAATATGTACATATTTGCATTGTTGCCATTTATTTTTTTTTTTTTTTTTTGCGGAAATGGGATGTGTGTATTTTAGGTGCACATGTGCAAGTCGTTTGCAAAAGGGGTTGCGTCCATTGTTATCTAAACTGGTTGTTTTCTTTAAAGGGATTTAAAGATTTCCATGTTGTAACTGTAGTTGCTTTGTACACAATGCAACCAGTTGCAATTTAACGATTGGTGAGAGAAAGAGATAAATATGGGCATCGGCATCTAGCCGGCGGGTCTTTGCGCTACTTGCTCGGTGCGCGCGCGATTATTGTGAAAACGAAGAAGAAGAAAGAGGAGGCTTTGCGCGCGTAGTCCACCTGGCGGTAGTTCCCGTCCAGGAAGTGAATCTAGTTGGAAAAGTTTTGCATACGAGAAACGCTCCTCTCGCTCACGCTACCGGAGTTTATGTGTCACCCGTTTTAATATCTCCATCTTATTTTAATCCGATGGATTTGAGCGAGATGGAGATGCGAGACTAGCCGCAACAATTGCCGCCATGTACAGTTACTGCATTATTAATGGCCCTAAAACCATTCTACGTTCACATTCTAAACTGATGCGCGCATTGCAACACACCCAAACAATTATTAGGTTATTTAGATTGCAAAAAATAAACAATCAACGTAATTATTGACATACAAAAATATTCAAAGCACACTTTATTTTATACATTAGAAAAGAAATCGACAAAGAAAAATGCAAGGCACACTTTATTTTATGTATTTTACAAAAGAAAAAAAAATTACTAAGACGTTTTTAACAAAATTTAATTTTTCATATGATGTATCTACCGACATTTCATGTTTGACGTTGTACTTTTTCTACTTACTAAAATTACGCCAACATTTTTTTTTTTTTTTTGTTATCTATCCTTTATTTAATATTGTTGCTTAGCAACCGCGTTTTGTATCACGCTCTTTAATTTTATTTGTTGGTAGGAAATTATTTTGAATTTTTGGTTGGGTGTTTTTTTTTGTCGAAATTTGAGTGCGCATACCGAACGAGTTTTGTCATCGTATCTGGCAAACAGCCACGAACACGCACACGAAATTCCATAAGTAACGAGTTGCATCTGTTTTTCTCACATAACAACTATTTAGTAATTTGACGAATTTTGTTTGGTATTTCATTAAATTTTTTTGGTCATTAAAAGGCTGTTCCGTTATCAGAAATTGAAAAAATCAAATGTCAAAATTTTTCTTTGTTCAATTGTCTATTTTTCAACTTTTCGAATTTTTCATTTTTAAAATTTTTCAAATTTTGTGTAATTAGTATTTTGTTCAAACGGCTACAAACATTTTTTTTTTTTAATTTAAATATTTGTTTTTGTTTTCCTCCTCAAATTAATTTTAACACAAAAAAAAAAAGAATTTTGTATAAAAGTAAAACCTTCGTTGAAAAAGAAGTGAAGCGCGGCGATTACTGACATAACAACGGACAAATGCAGAATTATTAAATAAATTGATCCCGTCCACACCTCCTAGCATTAATTCACAAGCAGTTGCAATCTAAATTCCGGTGCATGGCCTGCTTTGACCTCTGCAAAAGCACATTACGAAACAAAAACATTCAGTTTTGTCAACAACACTACATTATTATCTTTTGTTTATTTATTTATTTTTTGTTACTTTATTTACAACATTGCAAATTAAAAAAAAATGGGACACAAAAATAAATCGAAGACACCATTGCATTAAAAATTAATAAAAAATGTAAAATGTAGAAATTTGTATATTATCAAAAATTGTCAAAATGTGAAATGACGAAATATCGGAATATGCTGTCCAATGTTAAACGTTAAAATTGAGTTTTATTTTATACAGATGTGACTTGGATTATTTTAAATTAAATTTATTTATAAATTGCATTTTCTTTTGTTTTATTGTAGTTTAGCGGCACCGTGCTGTCTGCTTTATAAACATGACAGAGAATTATCCGAGTTGGCAGGGATCTCGCGAACTCTCATTTTTTCTATTTTGTTAGGTTAGAAAACGAACGGCCATCAATCTCAGTTGCCAGTAAATTCACGGTGCTGTGCGCGCGACTCGCAAAATATTTGCCAGCTGGAAACGATCTCATTTGGCAGCAACACAACACAAATATTTTAATTGCACACACAAACATAAAAAAAAATATGACCATTAATTTTTGTTATTTTCTTTTAATAAATTGGCGGTTTCGTCAAGTTTACATTTTGGTAAAACGTCAAGTATTAAAATGTCAAAAAGACAAAAATGTTGTTGCGTAATGAAATTAAATATCCAGATGAGGAATAGATATGTAATAAAGTATTTCTATTTCATTTTTACATAAAAAGTTTATAACGTACATGTGAAAAGGGTTGCATAACTTTCGTATTTTTTTATTTGTTGCTTGCTAGTTTAAGTTGTGTTTAGAAATGCAAGAGATCTAGGAGTGTATTCCCCTTTAGTTGGACCGGTTTTACGCGGTGCAAGGCCGCCACCGCATCCGCAAATATTATTATTATTATTACTATTATTATCATCATCTTGTAGCGGAGCCTCCATTGTGTAATAAACTTGGATCGCGGATTCGATCACACCCGCACCATTATTTCCACGTACATTCCCGTTAAAACAAAAATTTAATTGTTTTTTTCATTCTTTCTCTTTTTCTCTTTTTTTAATTTTCATCTCCGTCAGAGTGCGAGAATCAGAGATGGCCTTGGTTCACCTCGCCGACACTTTCTAAGTCCGTCCAGACGGATTAATATGAACAAAATGCTAATACATATGTGGAATTGAATTGTTGTTTAATGAAATATACATATATAAATATAAAGAGAGAGAGAGGTAGAGAGAAAGATGGAGGAGAGGTCGCATGCGAACGCGCGAGCCTAGTTGCAAGTCACTCAATTCCATTACGTAACACCTCGTCTAACTGCACCGTCTTTTGTTTCAGGTGAGTCTCGAATTCCACCGCTTCGCTCAATTTACATTCGAATGGGTGAAGGTGAGATGGAATATTTTTTTTGTGTTTAAATTTCCCGCTAAAAAGAAATGTAAGAATTAAAACGAAGAACAAAAAAATAGAAGCGAAACTTTCATGTTTTTAAAAAAATGCATAATGTCGTGTAACGGATTTCCTGTATAAGTACGACATCAGTTTTAATGCGTAAGATTTTTACAAGGAAAATGGGATTTTGATGGAAAATTAAATTTTTCATGCAAAATGCGATTTTTCGAGGGTGCGATTTTTTTAATGAAAAATTTCAATGATATATATAAAAATTTGATAATTTTTGTTCAATTTTAAAAATTCTTTAAAATTTTTTGATTATAATGAGAGGAAGGAAGATAGAATGATTCGGGGTTTAATTAGTACGAAAGAGATGAAATGATCGAAAATTAGAAAATTATTGATCGTTTTGTTCAAATTCTTTCTAAATCTTGAATTTTTGTATTTAAATTCAATCAAAATCTTTACAACTGGCAACCCTGAATCGCATTTTTATTTTTGTACGTTTGTTTGAGGCTTGAATTGAAAGAAAAAGTGATTTGCATCTTGAAGGTTGTTAAAGTGTGCGCGCCACGCCGCGCCGCGCCGTTCTTTTCGTTTCTCACGGCAACGCGTTTATTATTTATTTATTTATTTATTATTATTATTTTTTTTAAGTGCAGTGACGAAACTCGTAGCAAACCTCCGTTAAAAGTAATTAAATTTCTTGGTTTAATTCGTCGACGATGGTAACGGCTAGCCGACGTGCGCGCGCTAGATCTCGACTAGCCAGGAATAAATTTGTAATCAGCATTTTTGTTTCTGTCTGCTATCGTAAACGTTACGTAAGGTCGATATGAAATTAAAAAAAGAGAGAATCAAATCAAGATAGACCGGTGAATTGAATTTTTCTTTTCGGAAGCAGTGTTGCCAACTTGGTGATATTTCCCATTAAATATGATTATTTGAAAAATGTATAAATGTATCACTTATTGACTTTCTTAAATATTAAAATGAATAATGTTCAAAAATTAGAAAGATGGCGGCGCTACTGAATTTCTTTTTAAGTCAACTCGATAATGTTTCTAAAATAATTTAATTTGTATTAGAAAAACTGTAAAACTATAAACTCTCGAATTTTTATATTTTTCTAATACGCGTAGAGAATGCGTGCGTGTTCGTTTGCGTGCGTTTAGATTTAGTGCAGACTAGATGTAGACACTGAACCTGGTTTAACCACGGCGCGGTTGTTGAACCCAGGACAGATACATACACGAGGATTCATTATGCACAAAATAAAATTCTTCATCTAAAAAAAAAAACTCATTTTGAGGTTACGAATTAAAATTTGACAGTTGCCATAATTTTTTATAGTGAACGTGAAATTCGTTGAAAAATATTTTAATATCAAAGTTATACCATAATATGTGTGTGAGAGAAATGATAGGATCATAGCGCGCCATGAAGAAATAGTATTCGTATTTTTTGTTTTATCGTTGGTTAGATTAGTAATTAAAAGGTGGGTGGGGGTAGTTGGTTGCTTAATGCATGCAACATTCATATTGACATTGCTTGTATTGCATCCTTTGCACAACAAGTCACACGAATGCTTCATGGGGCACGCTCGGCCAAGCACTTGCACTTGCGCAACGTCCAACCAACGTTCATTCTTCAATGCAAGGACTTTGAAAAAATTTTGCAACTCATAAACAAGCACTAATTGAAACACTTTTCTTATGCCACGGCCGGATAACATTTTTTAACTAAAATAAATAAATAAATATACAGTAATAAAAAGAAAAAAAAATCTAAATTCAAAATACATAATCCAAAAGAATGTCAAAATTATAAAATTTGATAAAGATAATATCAAAGAATTTAGTGTTTTGACATTTCAATTTCAGAAATAAGAAATTGTCAGTGATATAAACTTTAATGATGTTAGTTGTGATGGTGATTTCTGTAACGTTTTTGGTGTATCAATTTTTTTTTTCATAGCCGCCTCAAATAAAAAGTTTTTAGTTGAATAACGAAAAGGGATTGTGCGGTGGATTGCAAATTTCAGCGAATGGGGCTGGTGATACATAATTTAAAGAGCTTTTTATCGCCCGTTTTATTATTTATCCCTCCCCCCTCTCTCCTATTGATATAAGCGCTTTCGTATTATATGTGCACTTTTCGTATTCAACCTTGGATTACTCCTCTCGTTAAAAGTGTAGGTGTTTTGAATTAATCGGATAATTACTGGGGGTACTCCTACGGAGGCCCCCGCGCATTTTTTTTTATCGCATGTGTCTGTTTTGTCTGTCGGGAGCCTTGTAGATTACATACATAATCAATTCACTCAAAATTCCTCGACTAACTCCCAACAATTTGCGCAATTTTATCGAAATATATATTTTTTGTGTACACGTCTGGTCGTGATAACGCAAAAAAATATATAGGAGCTACAGTTACGAAATCTTATCATTATGGGTTTATTTTTAGGAAAGCAACAATTGTGAAAATTAATGATTGCAAAAAAAAACACACGAAATGAGTTTTAGTTGTATCATAAAACATGAAAATTCGCATTTCTCAAATTTTCATTGACATTTCATATTTGTTGTTTTGATATTTTTACAATTCCACTTTTAATATTTTGACGTTTTAATATTTAATAACGAAATATAGCCTACTTGATTTAATTTAATTATGAATTTTGTTTATTTTGATGGATGAAAGAGGATGAATGTTGATCCTCTCTCTCAATTCCGTTCCTTTTCATTTTTCCTTCCTTTTGTTTCGTAAAACTCGCCACTCGGATAAATGCGTCTTGAAATGGGGCCCAGCATGGAGCCGGAGGCTCATTCTTGTAAGCGGGGCCACATAAAAATTCTTAGACGGTGGAAGACGCATTGAGAAAATTTCAATGAAGTTGATATAAAAAGAGAGGGCAGAATCCCTCCTCTCCACCCTTTAAAACTACGTGAAAAAGGGAGCATTGTGTGTGTGTGTGTGAGCACGCGCGCGCACTCTTTATATTACGCATTTTTACGACGTATCGGTGGAGAGGAGATAGAAGGGACAAAAAGAACCCTTTGTTATTGGATAAATAGGACAAGAAATTTAAAAGAGAAGGGAAGGGGGAAGAGAGAAGAAAACGCACATTAATTACGTACACACGCATGCAAATAAAATTCCTTTATTTAGGACCTGTACGAGTATTTAATGTAAATTGAGTTGCATAACATTCATGGGATAACCCAATCCTCTCCTTTGTTCTTATTAAATGCCTTATCTCATATTGGGATGTTTGATAACATGTTATGCGTAAATAATAGTTAAAAAAACAACTCACATGATGACCTAAATAAACAAGGAATTGAAATTTGTTTAGTGCGTAGATTTATCAACTTACAATGAACCCGATGCCTCTTTTTTTTTGTTAGTCCGGTTAAATAACATAAAGAACTTAACAAAACGCACAAAGTTCAATATGCAATAACTTTTTTTTTTCGGTGTATGTTGTGTATGTGTACAAGTTCAAAGATCATCCGTGATAAACTTGTATCTATATTTAAACGGTTCACAAAGCGCTAAACTGTGAATGAAGAGAGAATAATTAAAATTTATTATATTTTTACAATTTTAGAATATGATATTAATAATAGAATATACGAGGAATGTTCAGAAGATGATCAGATTTCAATATTTTGTTCATAATTTTCGGATCACAATTGATGGAAATGAGATGCAACGTTGGTTAGAAACGTACGTTTTAGGTATTTCGTTTTTATAGGTTGGCATAGAACGACAACAAACTCCATAACTGAACTATTTTCTATAATTTGATTTAAATATTTCAACTTTATTATTTATTTGACAAAACAAAATTTAAAAGAAATGTCACATTTTGGCCTCCATTTTCACAATGTTCCTCAACAGCTATTAAAATGCTACAAAGGAACTACCCTCAATCAGAATTCAAAATTATCTCAAGAGACATTTGGATTTCGTAGAGGAACTTTTCAAGTTCGTGAAAATAGAAATCCAGATTGCTAGATAAAAATACTTTTTTTTAAGTAAAGTATTTTTTCCAATCGAAATTTGATATTTTGTATTTATGATAATTTACATTTAACGATTTTAATCATTTTTAAAAATTATGACATTTGAAAAGTTTTTCATTTCTTTTTTTAATTTTCTTCTTTTTTGATGTGAGTGGTATGTGTTATCCTTGACTTTCGTTGGTGATGAATGAGTTTGTGCACAATCCCCAGCAGGTCCTAGGCGTCGCGTCCCGACTGTCTCACCCCCGCCGCCCTCCACAGCGCCCCGCAGCCGCGTCTGACGCCCCCGCAATATCGATCCGGTGCTTTCTTCTCTCAGCCTTGCCACCAGCCGCCGCTCGTTACCAACGACCTGCTTACCGGCCAGGGGCTGTCTGACATCAATTCTCAGACCTAATCTAGGTTAAACCAATCGGAACAAACCCCCATAAAAAAAATCTAAAACAAAACTCATCTGTCAATTATTCAAGGTTAGGTTAGGTTAATCATCATTT
>JAODAH020039985.1:0-11546 GCA_027574865.2 Coproporus ventriculus | reverse complement strand
GCTGCGAACCGAATTGGAAGATGTTAAAAATAAACCATTAGACCCAAATGTAAGAGGCAATTCATTGTTCGCTGAAGTTAATGATAGGTAATTCTATTTTATTAAGTTATATTTTAAGAGTTGGTAAAAGTTTTATTAAAATTGCGATATAAAAATTCAAGATATGCATATACATCAGTTTTCCCTGATAATGCATTAAGGTTGTTTGTACCGCAAAAATACTGTCATGATACTATTATCATGTAGAAGACACCATTGTCCTATCATTATAGCACTATCTCGTTTGACTAAATAGTTGAGAGTACTTTTGTAATCTTTGATGATTCATGACGGTACTTTCATGATATTGCTATTGTCATGAGAGAACTATTATGCTGAAAACAATGCTTAAATTCTTGAGAATTTGAAAATCTACATTTATGACTTTTTTGGGATTTTGTCGCCTGGTGCGCCACTATTAAAAATAGGTTTTCCACTTTTTTTTGCTGTTTTTTCACCTTTTATGACTGTAAAGCATTATTTACTCTTCAAAACNTTTTTTATGAATTGAATTGATTCGGTCGTTACATGACGGAATTCCATTTTAAATAATATAATTAAATAAAACAAATGTTTTAAAAAATTCCGTATTTTAATAAATTACTGCTACATATGCTATATAGCAGTAATTTATTAAAATACGGAATTTTTTAAAACATTTGTTTTATTTAATTATATTATTTTTTTATGACTTCAGTCCTGATATTTATTGGACAAAATCTGTGCTTCGCCTACCCTATAATTGGGATAACGAACTAATTTATTTGTGTTCAGAATACATATTTTGTACAAATTTTTTTACAAAAAAATTTTGTTACAGGTGCCATATTGTTAGCATCGAAGGTGTGGGATGATCAAGCAGTTTGGAATGTAGATTATTGCCAAATTTTAAAGGACATTACTGTCGAAGATATGAATGAACTAGAACGACAATTTCTAGAACTTCTCCAATTCAATATAAATGTACCATCAAGTGTTTATGCAAAGTACTACTTCGATTTACGCACATTAGCTGAAGCAAACGACTTATCATTTCCCAGTGAACCGCTTAGCAAAGATAGGGCACAAAAATTAGAAGCCATGTCACGTGTCATGGAAGACAAGTATACAGCTGAAGCATTAAAAAATGGTTTCAAAAAATGGTCCAGTTTAGACAATATCAATATAAATGGTGCTGGAATTAGACGCAGCGTCGCTATCTTATCGTGATTCAATATGTCTTTTTTTTATACTTAACCTAAAAATATATTTAACTAATATTATAAACAAAGGGAAAAAATCACGGAGTTTATCTAATTTTCTAAATAATTTTTTTTTTTCGAAAAAGCAACCAAAGCATGTCTAGTGAACGTAATTTTTAAAATAATTCTATTATGCAATTAATCTTTTTTTATATAATTGTCGATTGGAATGGGCAAATATGACGCCATTTTATGAATCGAATTAGTGATAATACGTTGGCCAAAATCCCCTTTTAATTTTTTTTTAATTTAATTGTCTTCCAAATAATAAGAGAATCCTAATTTTTATTTTTATATTTCTGATTATATTCACTTTGCTTTCATGCATTTTCACCCCGATGAAGCTATAAAAATAATTTATTTTATATAATTGTATTATGATTAGGGATACAAGGAAAATTATAAAATACGGGATGATTTAAATTGTGAGGACATAATTTCAGGATTTATTTAATCTGGTGTTATGATTCTTTTGTGAACACGCAGGTTAATTTGTTCTATCTAATGAGATATAAGTATTTTATAATTTTTGACTCTTAAATTCGAGGATTAAGTAAACAGGAAAATTACATCCACACTATTATAATCTCCCATGTATATTTTTCAAAAATGGAAAATATATCATTTGTAATATTTATATTTTTATATATATATTTATATATGTATATTGGTTATATGTTGTATTTAATTTGTTTCTTTTTTATATTATTATTTCATGAATCCCTACTTAAACAAAAATGGTCTGAAGTTGTGAGTATTGTATCGTCAGTGATTATTTACATTTTCCTTCTCGCACTTTTCAACTAACAAATTGAAAATATTGATAAAATCACGTCCAATTAAGTATTAAGTGAATTAATTAATTAATAGGACAATCCCATAGGCCTATTTTAAATTTTTATACCAGCTTTGACTAGATAAAAATTTAATAAAATTGTATAATATATTATTTTTAATACTGTTCTTACCTTATCTACATTTTTTTAGGTATTTTTCCAATGAGGAATTGCACTTATTTTTCCATCACACTTTCTTATTTTTTCTAGCAAATGGAGTTAAAACCATATCTGTAATAATACAACATAAATGTATGAGTGTCTTCAGCAAAAAAATAATAAATTGGGAATGGGCACTTTTATTGAAAAGTAAATAAAAAATATTGTCATCTTTAAACCATCAAGTATATGTTTTCTTTATTATTTTTTAAGAGATTTTTATGAATTATTGTTTATTAAATTTTTTATTGTTACTGTTTACTAAAGAAGAAAAACTTTGGATAATAAAACAAACGTGATATGTAGGGAAACGTTACCAAAATTGTACCATTTAAGAGATTTTTTCTTTATCAATTGGTCATCATCATAACTACTTTCATATTTGTACATATCTTCCATTTATATATTTAACTTAGAAAATGAAAATTATTTATAATTTAAAGATTGAAAAGTTCCATTTAGATTCTTAAATCGTACTGCTGTGTTTCCAACGTTGCATTTAAGAAGATAAAATACTTTAACTCTTTTTAAAATATTACTACAATTTATATTTTAGAATTGAAATACTTATTGTACAATAAATTACAACATTTAATACTTTAACAAGTCAAAAAGCGCTTATTCTATTACAAATGAAAAATTTTAAATAACAGTACTGCCAATACAAATAATACACCAATTACATGAAGCCGTTAACAGATGGCACCAGTCAGGGTTGCAGAAAACAAAAGATAAGGTTGCACAAAAGAAAACATTCACCCTGTTTATCGAAATGGCGGATAAAATCTGACTGTCAATGTTGTTGTGTTATAATACGTGATTCCCAGCAACTAGGATCACTTTTTTGAAACGAAATCGCGTCCAAATAATTCTATAGCGATTGTTCGAGGGGGGCACGCCACATGGATGTGTAGTTCAGGGAGGTACAACCGGGCCCTTTACATCAACAAACTAACGGCGCCCCAAAAGTTCAATCAGTGCAAAATGGGCTGAAAATAATCTATTTAAAACAAATTCCCTTTAAATCCTTTACCCTAACAGTTTTGGTGGAATGCAAACATTGGACTGATGTTGAGGGTGATTGGTATTGTGTGTGCGGGGTGACCCTTTCTTTTACACCAAGTCTAATTTTTGTGCGATTTAAAAATTTTGAATTTTGAAGTATCATGGATCAAGATTTTTATTCTAAGAAGTACAAAATTTATTCCGTGCTGTGATTAAGTGTAAGTTCATAAGTAAGTAGTTATTAAGGAATTTATTACACTAAATAAATAAGAAAATTAATTCTCTGGAATAAAAGATTGCTTCTCTTGTACCTTAGCATTGCTGTATCTTTTGCAATTTTTTTTTGCACCCCGAATTCTGCATACACCTAAATAATCATCAAAATTTTATTACGAGAAGCACCTCCTAGTAAAAAACAAATCTTTGCTATTTTACGTGTCTATTACAAATTAATTACAATGTCCAATACTGAAGAAGTTGGTTGTCCAACAATTGGCACTTTCGTGATGTCAATTGGAGTGCTTCCAGTAAGTTAAATAGGTTAATGTTTTTCCGGATAGCTGATAATACAAATTAGCACACTACTAATAGGTTATGTCATTATTGTGATCACATATACAACTTGAGTAACCTGCAGAACCTTGTCCTGCAAGAAGTTTACTTCGGTTGTGTCGTTATATGAAGAAACATACAGAAAATGACCCTTATTTAAAAATAAAACTATTTACATGATTTTATATTTTGACTGAATCTAATTCCCTTTCTTTTTTTGTTTTAGTTTGGATTCTGTACGTACTTGATTGAAACGTGATGGAAATCGACGTAACTCCAGATCTATTGAAAGAAAAGTCTGATATCACGATACTCCCCGATACAAGTGAAGAAAATGCATCAAATTATACTGGAAATGGTTTGGAAAAGGATTACGGTAAACAAAACAAGAAAGTGATTAAACATGCATTGCGCCAACAAGCGAAACGACGTCGGAAAAATACCACAATTGCCTCGGGAAATACAGCACAAGTACCGCGTATTATTGTTAAACCTCTACCACCTCAACCCCCACCACCACCACCTCCACCACCTGCTCCTCCAATTGAAGAAATTCCTATAAATTCAGGTAAAACACCGACAATGCGTGAAGTACTAGCATCTATTCCCGGTTTTAGTATAAAACCCCGGAAAAGATCGAATAAAAAGCTCTCTACTGCTGCACAGCTTGAGCAGACAAAAGAAGGTTGTATAGATTTAGAAACGCCGGATTCAATTTTAGTTAATACTAGTTTACGTGCTCTACTCAATAAATATACTTTTGCAGCACTGCCGGCGCTTTATCAACAAAAATTAGTACAACTCCTTCCTAGCGTCGATCGCCAAATTTCATCCAACACATCTGATTCTGTGCGGTTAACCTCTTCAAGCCTTAACAATGAATTTTTTGCGAGAGCTTGCTTGGAATGGCAGGAGCGCCTTTCTGAAGGTGAATTTACCCCAGAAAATCAACAAAAATTAAGAACTGAAGCTGATAGGGAACGTAGCCGGGTCGATCCGTGGAAACTAAAACATTTTGAACCAATTTGGGGTGATAGAAGTCAAAACGATTTAAATGAATCTTCTACAGGTACCGTGAATCGTCCGCCTATACGAACCACGATCAAATTACGTCCTTCTACATCTGTAAATAATAAACCAAAACCACCTCCCGTGGTGAAAAGACTCCGTACGGTTGGTGCTGTAACTCGATCATGTACAAATTATAATAAAGAAGAAGCGGAAGCAAAAGCTGCCGCTGCAGAAGTACAGAAAGCTGCACAAATGCCCGCTTTAGTTCCAATTCGGCAATCACGGATTCACAAAGCTTCAAGCCCGGATTTATCTAGTATTAAAAATGAACCCAAAACCGATGTTAGTTTAGAATATAGCAAGCTCGAACCGCCACCTTTAATTCTCTTAAAACGTGATACTTCTCCTGTACCTACATCTCCTAATGCACAAACAGCACCTCCTCAACCAGTGCCTGTCCCTCCAACAGAACTACCTACGAATTTACCTGAAATATCAATAATCACTATCACTGATAGTACCGAGACAATCATTCCAGCAAAAAGTGAGAAGAGGCGTCGTTCTCATAGTTCAGAGGCTGAAAATTCACCTAAAAGAAGTTCACCTAGCCCAACTATTCCAAATGATCTCGAAATATTTGCAATAGACCCTGAAGTAAATGCCACGGATTCTACAGATGACCATGAAGATGAATTAGATAGTAATTCATTAGAAGTTCCTGAAAAGCAAGATGTAATTGAACCTCCAATAATCGAAGATCCAACTGAAATTATCGAAGATATTAACGAGATAGTACAAATAGATGAAGAAGAAATAAAGAACATTGAACCAGTTTTAGCAGCAGATGAAGATGAAGAAGAAGAAGATGAAGATCATGAAGATAAACTTCCTGACATTGAAATAGAAGAAGGTGAGTTTATTCCTATTATTCAAATAAGTTACTTTCTTAGTTATTTTGCAAAAAAAAAAAATTAATTATTTTTAGATAAAATTATGGAAGATATTACAACAAATGTTGATGAAAATAGTGTTGAAACTGTAGAAATGCCTACAATGGAACCATCTTCAGAAGAAGATGAATCCAAATTGAATCTTGTATCTGATTTAGATATGCCTTGGGAAGATGATACAAAACTGGAACCAGCTGGTCATTTAGAATTAGAAATCGATCAGGAAGATTTAGAAAATGAAGATTTAGATACTGAATTGGATAATGAAGACCTTGATCAAGAACCTTTAAGTGAAGATAATTCAGCTGGAATCTCGCATAAAATTGAAGTGGATCTACCTGAACCAGAAATATCCAATGAATTTCCAATTTTACCAAATTCTCTTATCTTACAACAGGAATCGATGGTGTTGAATAAAGATGTTACAGATGAATACAAATTGAAAGCTACAATTGAAGAATCTGAGTTGGTTTTGTCACAATTAACCGAGAACAATTTTCAAACAGAGGATGAGGGAACAGATAATGAAGATAGATTTTTAGATGCTGAAAATTATGTCTTGGAATCTGGACAAATTTCCGTTTCTACTTCAGAAAAAATTGGTCAGAAATTGGAACAAGAAGACATTCAAGCAACTTTGTTTTCTAGTGTTGCTGCAGGTAATGTTGTCATAAAAAATTTATACTCTATATTACTCTTAAATTTTTAGTGGAAGATTGTTGGGATGTGGTAGATTCAAGTACAGAAAAATTATTAGAAGCTCGTTTGCATGAGTTAGACTCCACACCTCCCCAAATGGTTGTATCTGAAAATACTAATGATCACGTTGAAGTAATACCAATGCGTGAAGAACTGGAGGTTCGATTAGAAGAAGGTACTTTCCCAGTTGCAACAGATTGGCCGTATGATGTAAAAATGGATTCTGATATGGTAGCAGCTGCATTGGGCAATACAGAAAATCCTCCAGTATCTGAAAACTCTACTCCACCTCCCCAATATCAAGAATTTCAACCGAATCAAGTCAAGTTAGAATTGGAAGTTACATTAACACCAGAAATTATCAGTTCTGATAGTTTAGTTACTAGTACTGTGGGTGGTTCTACAAATGGATCAAGTGCAACAGTTACACCTTCTGTTAGTAAAGGAGTAACTACAGTTATACCTCCTACTACAATAGTTTGTTTACCATCAGTTGTTAGTACAGCACCCATTAACAATCAGGGACAGATCTCTACGCATATCACACCTCAAGTTACTCTTCCAAGAACAGGTAGGTTTTTGTGTGTTCATATTGTTTTTGCTTGATGATGTATAACCTCATGAAATAATAGTAATAACTTTTTAACTAATTAATTTAAGGTTGGAAATAGTATATCTTTCTATAAAAAATGATTTAAATCAAATTATTCATTCAACTTGTTTAACTTTTAGGTTAAGTATTGCTTAAATTTTTTTGTACTCTAAAGCCCGATTGCACCCTTTGTAATTAAATTTTAAGTTTAACTTAAATGGATGTAATTATTATTGTTAAAATTATTTCTATGGCAAGTAAGAGTTTCCTTAATTTGCTTTTTCTTCACAGGTATGGTCCAAAGTTCTAGTGCCCTACCATATCTGGCTTTAAGTACAAATCAACCGATTAGAGCAGTGCCGACACACAGTAAAGTACGACCAAAATCATCACAGAATTCCAGCAGCAGAAACCGAAGTAATAAACCACCTCCGGGTGCTGTAAATCTTGAAAGAAGTTATCAAATTTGTCAAGCGGTTATACAAAATAGTCCAAATAGGGATCAATTACGTTGCCAGTTAAAACCCCCACCTTCGTTATTAGCAGCGGCAACTACAAATAATGCTAAAAAAGTAGAAAACAATCGTACCCAGTATGGAAATGTTAGCTCGTCAAGGGGTAATAAAACATTTACGCCTCCTTTACCTGCATCAGGTAATTCAAAATAATTTTCCTCTGATAAGTAAAATTCAATTACAATTCTTAGACATTTCTATTCATAAAAAGTATATTAATAAATAAGATGTTTACGAAAAGTGATTTGATAGGTCACTTAACAGAAGTGACCTGATAAATATGCATCGTTTTAAAAATTTACACGGTGCATCTAGCAGGTTTATAATTTGTGGATCAGGTCGAATGGTTTGTAAATGCTATTAAACATAACCCATAAAAAATGCGATCCACATTTTGGGCCATTATTTAAGTAGTTCTGTTGTTAATTGTAATCTTGTTGATATGCTATTGCATCTGATCCACATGAAACATCTATTTTTATTTGTGACAACTGCTTGACAAAAGTTTTTATGTAATGATTTCTACCGAATCAATTAAAATTATTCGATTTGATCCTCTATGAAATCAACTGATTATGAATTGGTTAGCGATACTGCAATTTTTATGAGCAAATATTTCTCCCCATTTTGCTTTTAGTTTCTAATTTTAAATCTGAAAACCATATTTTCTACTAGTGTAATAAATATGAAATTCATGGTTGCTTATATATTGTGAGAAAAATTGTTTTTAAAATAATTCAAACTAATATTTCAGGAACTTTCAATTTAGTTGGTAATAATAATGGTGTAAAAGTGAAAGCACGGCCTGCACCTTACCAACAACAAAGGCAGCCAAGTCCTCCGGTAGTCGTTCGGCATGTCTTTACATCAGGTCAAGGAATTCCGGTAACCATGGCTGTTTTACCACAAACACAAGCTTTAAGCCCTGAAGTGAGTGAGTACATCTTCTACGGTCTTAGCATGCCATTATGTGGACTGTAGTTGGTGTTGATATAAAATATTTTTCAACATAATTTGATTTGTTTTGCATAAATAGGTAGTTGACGGGCAGAATCCAATGGGGCATGTTGGACAATATATCCTAGTTCAAAGAGCAGGTGTCGGCGATCCGCATATTCCTCGCTCATCAAGCGCCCCGCCTTCACAACAACAAATTGGTACAATAAACACCGGAGGAATTGTATCGTTAGGAGCAAGAGGAAGACCTGCAAGCGTAGAAATAGATCATCCAGCAATGCAACCTTCCAACGATTTTCTAGTGCAGTGTCCTAATCCAGGTACTCAAGCAATAACAAGGCGACAAAGGATTCAACAAGGAATCGTATACGGTGATGTCGGTACAGAAAATCAGTTACAAAACTATACTTTAATTGGTGATAATGTAATGGTGGATCAACCGGGCGCTGTACTTAAACCTAAAAAGGCTGACGCGTGTCCGTGCAATTTAAAAGCGATGGTGATATGCAAAAAGTGCGGGGCCTTTTGTCATGACGATTGTATATCGCCTAATAAGCTTTGCAGCACGTGCTTTATACGGTAGGTATGAATGAAAAAAAAGGAATAGTGGAATAAATATATATGTGCGTTTCGACTTTATTTTCATCTTCTGCGCTCAAAAGATTTACACTTTTTTTATATATATATACGAAATACCTTTATTTACATGAAATTTAAAACTCATTGTATTCTTTTTCCACACGTACTTCTTATATAATTATACAACAAACATCTCATTTTTTTTTTAAATCGTTTATTAAGTATTTTAATGATGTACATATTTTATTTATGGTTAAATATTTTTTAGGTTTTAAAACATTTATTTATTTTAAGTAGCTTAATCATGAGATAGGTATGTTGAATTGTATCTTTTATTTTTTCTTTTTAAGAAAATGTGCGCTGAATGGATGAATTTACATATATATTATTTTTTACTTATTTATTTATACATGCGGTAAATATAGAAAATATGATTATCTGTAACTGAAAAGACTTCATTTATAGTGAGTATTACATAAGATTCTCTTTTTTAGAAAGCTATTAAAAACAGATACATGTTATTAACTTTTTTTGGTTTGTTCTGTTTTCGCAGCACACAATTTTTTTTTTCATTAAATGAAGGAAATCTTATTCTAATTAAAATTTGAATAACATTTTATGGTTTTAACCCTTTTAGTTAAGAATTTCATTTGAATTTTCTAAAAATGGTAAGTATGATAAACTTCATAATATTTAGAAAAATTGTAAATAATTAATTTCAATGTTTATTGCAGAAATTTCATCCAAAAATTCAAATTTTTTTCATGGGGGGATTTCTATGTGCACTGTTGGCTAGCCTGATTTCAATTTTAAAAATTTTTAGTTGAAAGGCGGTTAATACATTACCGCAATCAACATTTCTTGTTTGTAGCTTCAAATTTTCATAAATTATATTATAAATAACTAATTTTAAAATGGATTATTTGGTGTAAGAAATTTATTTAATGTTGGTGAACATGGAAGATTTTTGACGTACGAGTTGCGCAGAAGACATTGCTCCCGTTCTCGTTCATTCCTTGTTTAGAAAGATGGCAGACAACAAGCTGTACGATTTACTTGGTGTTAGCAGAAGTGCCTCCGATAATGAAATCAAAAAGGTAAAAATACAAAAAAACGAATCATCATTCTTCCCTAAATACGAAAATGCATGCAAGCGTTTTAAACATCCTTATGATTCTGCGAGTTAACCAATTTTTTGCTTGGCTACTCTTTGTGTTCAAGGCCAAATCCAGAAAACATGAGGAAATTATTTAAACATTCATAGTGAATTTTCATGACTATTCCATTTTTATCTGATTATTAAATTATTATTATCATTCAGAGAATGCTGCAAAGTATACAGCCTTTACTTTCAAATTTTTACTGAGATTGTGTAATTAATTTTTATATGATTTTATCATTAATTCTGTCAATTATTAGTTTTGACCATGAAAATAAAGCCTTATAAGATTCAAACTGCTTGTCATTTGATAAATTATTCTTGCATCATAGTATTTTAAAGTAATTGGATGCTATTACAAAAATGGGAGACAATGTTTGAACAAATTTGAATATGGTTTAAAGATATATTGATACCTTTAGCCCTTAATTATTTCCTTTCAGATCTATATAACATTCAAATGTAACTCATAGCTGAGAAACCATCCATTTGTTAAAATTATACACATTTATTGAAGTATTGCAATTGGTGGCATATTAATGCGCCGTCTGCTTATACTGTTACTATTTTGTTCGAGCAGAAGTCAATTACTCAGCAGCAAAAGTTCATACGAAATCAGTCTTCTGCTTTATTTCACAAGCCCTGTGTTGTGTAGTTGGTAACCAATGGAATCTTTAGACATTCCAAACTCTGGCAAGTTTATAAGTACTTGTGGTTGGATTTGTTTCTACAGTTAATGCATAACCTCATGAATCTCCACTGATTGTCGTCCTGAGCTTTTCTTTCTATCAAAGTAGCCCTTCCCCTCGATTTTTGTTTTCAATAAAATTTTGTAAGCATCACTTCTACAGCCAAAAATTTTTTTTTTCATGTGGATAAAATTATGATATCAAAATTTTGATAATAGATTCTCCCCTTATAGCAAATATTTAACGCTAAGATGTAATTAAAAGATCTCTGACCTGTTGACAGTTATATATGTTTATATCAAAATTTTGATGTTTGAGGTTTTTCACGAACTTGAAACTTTTATCTATGAAATCTAAATGTCATTGCTTTTGTTTGTAGAATCTATTATCTTTAGGTATTTTTAAATTCTGATTGCAGATTTGAAAAGTACATTGAAAAATTGTAGGGGTGGCTCCGTTGTTGTATTTTGATAGCAGTTGAACAAGTTTTTATCGATTAATAAATAGTATTAATGCATTTAGAATCCTTGGAATGTATACATTTGATAAGACGGTCAAATTTT
>JAODAH020039963.1:0-12986 GCA_027574865.2 Coproporus ventriculus | reverse complement strand
TATTTTACCTGGAAGAATGGTATGGCCCTCACACCTCTAACGTTTCTAAGTTTGGGTAGATATTCAATAAGGCGTTCAAGTAATTGAAGTCGTAAAATATGTAATCGACTGCTATTTTCCGATTCCGGTTCTGGATCAACTTCTTGATTCCCATCTAATTCAGTTCCTTGATTTGCAGGAACATTGGATGATGATTCATTTTTGGATACTATATTGATAGGCTCTTGAACATTATCTCCATATGTTGAACTTCGTCCAGACACGTTATGTTCCCCAGTAATGCTTTCTACTCCACTACCTCCACTTTCAGAACCAGCACTACCACCCTTTAAAAAATTTAATATCAAATGTTATTTCTAATTTTGAAAATTAAATTCAAAGCAATACAAAAATATTCATATAATTTTGTTTCTCACATCTTTTTCAAATTTCATACCAGAGTATTGTTTATAATTACATAAATTGTATTTCTGTTGGAATTATACCTGTTCTGCGGGAGATGTTCTTAGAGTAGAGCCATCTGTTGCTGCTGTACTACCCTCATCATCAGAACCTGCTGCAGAAGCAGTCGTATCACTAAAATGTCCACCCTCTTGGGCTTGGTGTGATCCAGACCCAACTTGTGCCAGAACTGGGTTTGCAGATAAAGCCTGAAAAAGTTGCAATATAGTAATAATCCCCATATTTTAAATCTTAGATGATCATCGTAATTAAATTATAAATTGGAAAGCTCCTGATTGTTCTGTGGGTAAAACTTTTATCTTGCAGTATTTATTATAAACAATGCAGTTCAACTTCCTAAGAGTACATACTTGTAATCCATGCAAAGCTTGTTGTCCTTGGTCATTTCCTAATTCATGTTCTTGAAGACTTAAAGCAATAGCTAGTTCGACCATAGTTTCATCATCAGCATCCAACGGGATATCAAGTAAAGGTTGGAAAGCTGCTCCACCACCTAGAAATGCTTCCAAAGCATTCACATTGTGGTTATCCGCACCATCGGGCTGGTGCAAAATATGTATAGCTTCAGGTGGCATTATACTATAGTGTCCACTTTCACGGGGAGTTGGAACTTCATCTTCTTGTGCAGATGGTTGTGACACTTGCTGCTTATCATCATCCGTTTTAATACTTGCCTCTTAACATACCAATTAAAATTAATAAGCAAAAAAAAACTTAAAATATACTTACTTCCTGGAGGAGTTGCACAGTGAGGTGGACTTGGTATAAAAACTCTTCTCCGTTTGCATTTTGGTTTCAATACTCTGCTTAACGCATGCTTAGCACTGAATGCAATAATAGGATCTTCACATAATAGTAGTTGTAAATAGACAGCAATTGTTATATTGCTATATGTATCGCAGCTGTTAAAAGCATGCACTATTTCTACAAGTGCAAAAACAACTTGTTCAGTATGTTTGAGACCAGGTACTACAACAGGAGCCAAAGCAGGATTTTCTGGATTTAATGAATGTAATAACCACAAGACATCCATCAATTGGAGAAGTAAATGCTGATTCTTTCCAGATTTTAGAGATGGAGGTTTCATATCTGTAACAAAAAAATACAAGAAGTTAATCACATCTGATTTGATCGATATCAGATTTTCATCAAATTTACCAAGTGGATCATCCAATGTAACATCTTGAATAGAAGTGTGCGAATCTGCAAATCGTACCAAATTTTGTGGACGTGTTACGGCAATTCCGCGAACAATTAAAACCAATCTATAATAACTCTCAGCATCTAAATCATTTTTATTTTTGGTGATATCAATTTCTGTCATTGCTTTCAAACTAGTTAGAACATGTTGGAGTAAAGCTTGATCCTTATAAATATGGTATGTTAAAGAGGAAGAATGTAATGAAGAAAGTAAAGATGTTGAATGCATTTGCAAGGCAGGAGGTGTAGGCATAGTTAACAATTCTGTTGCTACATTAATTGAGGATAATTTGTGGCTAGCCATTCTATCATCATTAGAATAAATGCAAAAACTTCCATCTAAAACATCTAGAATTCCAGATACAAATTTATCTAACTTTGTTAAAGGAGTTGTGTTCGAGGCATTCAGACTGTCGGTTTCGGTGAGAGATGTTGTACCAGCAGGTGGAGCTGTATTTGCGGCAATTGTATCTTCAGACTCTTCGGGCCAGCCAAATGAATCTTTTGTTTTTCCATAACTACAACAAAAAATAAAAAGTAATAAGAAAAATTTATGAAAATTTAAACAAAACACTTGTTACAGAGTAAATTAATATTGTAATAATCAGATATTCTATTTCACATAACAAACTAAAATCTACTCACACTTTAATGCTTTCAAGAAGAGTGACAGTTTCTGGATCTTGCGAAGGTCCAAAAGTAATTGTCAACTTTTTATCTGCTTGCAAAGATTCTTCTCGTGAAAAAGGGATATCAAACCAACGACTTCTAGTTGTGGTAGTAGTAATAATACGACCAAAAACTTCAATAAAGGTTGGAGCTCTTTGCGGATCTTGAGTTCCCATCAATATTCTCACACCTAAAATATTTAACAAATACACAAATATTAGAATAAAATAAATATTACTGTATTGCAAAGCTAGTAATTAAATTTTTCTACTTTGCAATCATAAAATATTCATTATGAAACGGGTTTACCTAATAATCCTCATTATGGCACCCAACTTTTTCACTGTCAGATTGATGTCGTGCCAAATGAGACGTATATTTAATTGATGATAAATCATCGGGGAGATTGCAAATAAGATACTATTCCGCATCAAAATTAATCTTCATTACAATTTATAAGTGATTATGTAGAAACAAAACCCATATACAAAAATTTAATACTAACATCGAAATATAAAAAGTTGGGTGCCATAATGAGTATATTATGACTGCAAAGTAGAAAAAATAATGTTTCAAATTAGAATTATTCTTTTTTTAAACATACCTGTCATAACCATATTGTTGTCAGAGTTTGTTATTTCAACTGTGAACCCTAAAGCCTTTGTGCACACCACATACAATCCACTAGTATTTAATCGATGTTTTAACTGACCAACATTGTAAATTTGTAACAAATCGTTTCCACCAATTTCAACATCATTCATTGGTGTGCAATGTTCAAAGAAATCTACAGGGAATGAAACAGAACTTGGAGTTTTTCCGATTTTCACAACTTTCTTTTTGCGTGGTTTCGCAACTGTTGAAACTGGGATAGAGGGTTGCACACTGGGTGACATCCAGTAACCAGTTTGTTCCATATTGGCCATGTAAATTTTTAAACTGCCATCTTCGCAAAGAAGAATTAATGTGGTGCGTTGTTCATTTCCAGAATGATGGCGAATTGCAACCATATCCATTATTTTTGATTTAGATGGCACTACTTTTATTTCTTGTACAGAAAGAGAATCTGGCTTTAACATCAAGACAACTGGGTTGTTACCTGAAAAAGGAAGATATGTAAATAGGCATATTTGTAAAACTATTGAATTTATTGTACTAACTTGATTGCATTGCACAACAAATTAAACCGGGATGATTGGGAATTTCAGTCCATTGACATAACGGTTGAGGTCCAGGAGTTTTCCCTCCATTGCTTTTAGTGTTTACAAAAAGAGACACAGGAAATACAACAGTTAAACAATTATTACGTGGTGTAATTGGTGAAATAAAACTTTTTCCTTGTGCATATGAATAAAATAATAACCCTAAAGTATGCGAATAGTAAATACTGACACCTCCACCGGCAACCTGACCATTTACATCCTAAAAATTCCATTATTAATTCTTAATTTACTTTTATTTGCAATTTTTTCCTTACAGTGACATCCAAATGAAAAACTTCCAAAGTATTTGTGACATAAAATGATCCATGTTTAGCAGAGCTTTCTTCATTTAGAGTTTCAGTGTAAATGTGACCAGGAGATGACATTAATAAAATATTATAAACTCCCTCTTCATACATAAATGTGCAATCACGAATTTTTCCACTTGGAACTAAAAAGAAATATTGTGGACTGAGGGCATCTCTGGATAAATCATAAATTTTCACGAAATCTGCTGTAACCAGAGCTAATTTGGTTTGTGAACCGGGTAACCAAACAGCTTTAATTATAAAATTTCCAGTTTCTAATTGCGGATGTAATACTAAATGATCAGTCACAGAACCGGACGATGTAAATGTAAGTACGTGACAATCTTTTAAGCCACATACAACTAAATATTCTTCATTGCACAAATTACTGGTGAGTGATAATACTGTAAATGGGATTGGTGCTGATGCTAATCTTGCTAGGGTTAATTTTCGTGTTGATGAATCCGCTTGTTTTAATAGGGCTGAGAGTTGGAGGACTGTGATCTTCCCTTTTTCATGTGCAACAGCTAAATGTTGCCGTTTTCCATGAGGAGAGGACATGCAACACATTGTAACACGTCGAATTATATGAGCGGAGAGTAACTGACGAATTGTTTGCCCTTGTTCTCCAGCATAACTCATTCGTACATTTTCAAATGCACCTTCTTGGGATCCTAATGTGGGGACCATGAGTTGATCTGTTGTTAAATATTTCTTATCGGCTGAATGGAGTTGCTGAAGAGCTTTCATGGCTCTTGAATAGCATCCAACTGGGGAGTTTCTATTACAAGAAGCTTCTACTGCAGGGATTATTGATTGTAGGAGTTCTAGTAAAATTCCTGGTACAGTGCTGCCACCTAAAAAAATGAATAGATTTATTTTACAATGTCTAATTAGATAAAAGTTTAATTTAAAATTTAATTGTATATCTTACCTAAATAATTATAAATCCAATCTTTACAACCTTCCAATTGTTTTACTGTGCTATTTCTTTTCCTCTCCCTCTTTACAAGAACCTCGGTTTTATCTTTATAAATAGGGGAGGACTCCTTTTTTCTTATCGAGCTAGGAATTAAATTATCTTCAGATCCCAAATATCCTAAACTAGTCGTTGTAGCACTTGAACTTGCATTTGTATCTAAACTTTGCGGACTTCGTTTTACAAGAGCCTGACAGGAACCATCTTCTTTAGCACCGCAATCACAAAAGAAATTACCATATTTGGCATATGTTATATCATGACCCTTGTGGCAAACTCTCGCACAAATCGAACACACCCCTACTCCATCCAACATGCGACAGGTGTGACAGTGATACCAATGTTGATTCATAAATTCTTTTTGTGTTATTGTGAAAGTACATAATTTATTGCATAAGGAATCTTCATCTGATTCTTCTCCGCTATCTTCTTCATCATTTACCTCCTCTAAATATTCAAGATCTTGATCCAATGGACTTTCACTTTCCCAAGGCGGACTTAAAGGTCTAAAAAATATTCCACAATCATCAAAAAGAAAAAATGTTTGGACAGAAAATATTTCTTTTGTTAACTTATTTTGGAATGAAATTGTTTTCTTTGATATGATATATAAATTATTTTTGTACTATTTACCTTTGCATGGGTACTTTTGAATGATTTAAAATTCCATTAATAATATCACTTAAATAATCAAGCATACAGCAAGCAGCATCAAGCATCACACAATTTTTTTCGCAATTTGAATCGTTTCCCAATTTTTCAATAACATCTTTTGTGGTAAGAAATTGTTTGCATTGTTCTAACCATTCTGAAGTTGAAGGAAACAGGTACACATGTCCTCTTCCGACCCCAGCATCAGCCAACATTGTCATAACAACCATCAGATCAGTAAATCCAGCACCTTCCAATGTGGATGATAATATGTGTGAACCTAACGGTAGCAAAGCTTTTAGGATGGTAGTTGCAACATCTTCAGAAACATTGCTGCTTTGATTTACAATAAAGTTGGTTAAAGCTTGTAGTAACTGACTATTTTCTTGAACCAGAGATTTTAAATCATCGCTTGGACTTGGGGAAACATTCGATTCATTTGTTACTTGTGCCACTGTCCATTGACCATTTTCAGATTTACCAGAATCTGTTAACTGTTGGAAATCTAAAAGGAAAACGTATTTTATTCTGATTATTTAGTTTAATATATTAACTTACTTCCTTCTGTTTTTGCAGGTGTAGTTGATGTAGGAGTTGGCATATTCGAAGAAGTATCACTAGTAGTCATATTTGTCGGTCCAATAATTACATGTTTAAGCCACATCTGTAACTTATCTCCTTCTACATGGGCCAATTTACTCATACTGCTGCACAAATAATTCAAACTAGGATCTGTAGGACTCTTTTCCGCTGCTTGGAAGAGTTTATTAAAAAAATGTAAAACCCTCGTACTGTACTGTTGTGACATTTGTTGATTTGAAACTGACATGAGAACTTTAACCAAATCCTTATCGCTGGTGAAGAATAATTCTAGTGCTTGCCTCCCCGAAGATTTTTCTATTATTTTTTCATAGAATTTGAGAAAATTGTGAAGAATTTTTTCATTCACACTGGCATTACTATTAAAAGTGTAGTTGGTAATTAATTTGTAAGTATTTTCAAGAATTTGATAGTAAACACGTTTTTGATGTTCATCAGTTTCTGAATCTCCAATCATTTTATCTAGAGTTTTCGATACATTTTCGTGAAGAAATTCAGTTCGTAAATCGAGAGTGATTGAAACTAGCAATTCGATTGCTTTGGTTTTTGTATCAGTGTTTTCAATTTTAGGGGCGTGTTGGCATATAAATTTCATCAAACATTGTAATAATCTTTTTAATGCTAAATTAATTGTGAAAGGATAACCCGAGGAAAGAGTGGATATATGTGTATCTATTATTTTTAAAATAAAAGTTTCTGATAAAATTATATCATTGAGATAAGGAGTCCATGAACATTCTTCAGTTGCCGTTGTATTCCATTGTTGTATAACTGAACTTACACTTTGGGGGAGTAAAGTTGCTTGATCGGGTACTAAACCAGTAGTTAAGGTGTTTTTAGTTGAGGCGATTGCTAAAACTTCCTGTAGATATTCAAAATCTTGTATAGTAAATTTTCCAGATGGTTCGCTTTGTTCAACCATGCTGTACAAAAGAGACCAACGAGTGCATTGTAGCACAGCTTGAGTTAATCTTAATATATGCGGAAGTAATTCTTGTACATAAGTAGCCCCTGGTACGGTGGATCCACTTGAATCTGCTGTATTAGTTTCTGCTTCATCAATTAAAGAAACTTGCACCTTTGCAAGTACCGAATGCAATAAAAATAAATGCCATAGAGGGGGTAAACTTTCCTTCGTCATGGAACCTGTGAAAATATATTTCTTTATTTAATGTTGGCTGCAAGTAAACTTAAAATAATTACAAAATTTCTAAATAATTTACCTTTCTTCACATCAGGGGTCAAAGCAATCATACAATTCTTAGCAGTAGAAACATCATATTTAAGGTTATTTACAGCATCAGAGACTGATTTAATTAAACGATCGGTATGCTGTGAATACATTCCCTGTTTTACAAGACAATCTTTCAACCAACGAGTGAAGTGTTTATGACCGCAACGAGGTCCCCAAATTAATGAATGTAAAAGCAGTGGGCCTGCTGTTAAACTTTCACCCGATGATAATCTCTCTAAATATGAAATTGAAGGTGGCAAGAGTTGAAGCAATCTAAAGAAAAAAAAGTCAAACAAATGAATTTTACATTTCTTCTTTTTATCTCACCTCCAGCATATAGTAAAACAATATTGTGTGGCACATAAACCAAGCATACTAATTTTGGAAGTGTTTGCACCTGAATTTATATGAGTTACGTTTAAAATTTCTATCAGTGCATCTAATAACAATGGATATCTTAATTTATCAGGTGTTCCTAAAATAAAATTGCAAGCCAGTCCATCTAACTTTGGGGCATCTTGGTTGTTAATTTCCATATTAGATAAGACATAAAATCGTGGTTTCATTGAAAATTCTTCCCCGCTAATTTTTGGGTAATTATCTTCAATATCTTTCCATGGCGTGTACATACGTGACATGTTGTTTTCTTTTTCTTTATCTGTATTTAAATTTGTGGAATAAAATAAATTAAACTGGATCTGGAAATAAAGAGGTTATCTTATTAATTGTAATTTAAATTTTGCTAAAATTTAGTGGAGATAGGTTGGCAACATTTCAGCGAATACTTCACTTCATTTTAATTTGGGGGTATTCTAGATACAAGAATGTGAATGATATGAATGGTTTAAATTTTGGCTTTATACTTACTTGTTCTAAAAGTTGTTGTGGTGCTTCATATAAATGCTTCATAATATAATCAAATAAAAGTAAAAGCCTAGATAAATGTAAAAGCTGAGAATCTCTCAATGGTCCCCTTGCAACTTCCGAGCAACGCAGAACACCTCCAGCCATTAATAAAACCACAGATTTTTTTTGCATTAAATTCAATGAATGAAATAAATATACTAAAACTTGGGCATGTTCGACATTCAAGTCTGAAAATGGATTGAATTAATATATATCATTTTAAATTTCTTTTAATATTACCTTCATTTTCCCCTTCAACAACAGTTGTGGTTGAATTGTTAATTACATTTTCAATCAAGGTGTTTACTAATCGATGCCAAATACTTATTACAGAAGCTTCTTTTTCATTTTGTGGGCGAAGTAGAAGTACCTGCAGCAACATTTTTAAAAAGTGATAGAAATTTATCTATTTTCTAATTTAAAAGACCTCATTATTTGCTTACCTGTGCTAGCACTGCTAGAGTCCTTGGATAAACCTGCAGCGGCCAAGCATGTGGTACATCTGTATTCCAAGGTGATACACCCAAATGACCTAATAGACTAGCTTGTAAAGGTTGAAGACTAGTATGAGTGACTAAATTATGAGTAAATCTAGTTAAAGCACCAGAAAATTCACAATATAATTGTCCTAAAGCTTGCCCAAAATAAATGGAAATTGTACCTAAAATTAGTAATCAAATTAATTTAGACCATTTTGAGCGATTGTGAAGTTAAAGTAACTACTTTGTCTTATACTTACCCACTTCAGTTCTAGCAGTTTCCCGATCTAAATCTCGTATTATTGCTGCTAAAATAACAATTTGTTGCTCAGTAATACCAGCTTTAACATACCGTGAAACATAAGCACTTTTAGAGCTTAGAAAATGTTTATTTAAAAATACGAATATATTTGTAGCTAGAGTTATAAAACCGTGAGCTTCTCCTTTTTCGGGTACAATAGAATTTCCACGATCGGATTGTGAAGATTTCATATCAGGATTGTCAGTGGGAGAGCCTTTAGATTCGTTATTTTCTGGAGGAGCCAAGGTTTCTTCAAACCATTGCCCCAAAATTGGCTCACTATCATCATCTAAGGAGATATACATAAATTTATAATTATTTAAATATGCTGAAACAAATACCTTCATCTGTGCTCACATCTGAACACAAGATCATGTCTTCATAATAAGTCGTAGAATCACTTTGGCTGAAAGTATCGCCTTCAGGAGGATGAATTCGTTTTAAAGTACAAGCTTTACGATAACTAATTAGGGCCAAATAAAAGAATAATTGGTTTAATGGTGCGGCATTAAGAACTCTTGCAACCCTTTGTAAAGCTGTGTATTGGCCTGTTATCGATATTGGGGATGGAGGTTCTACCTATGCAGAAAAAAACTATTTAATTTTATTAAGTTTAAAGAATGAAATCAACTAAATAAGAGAGACATTCTTTTATTATTGTCTTAGGAACAAATAGACACGATAATAAGAGATAGGTAATCAGGGTTTACTATAATCTCTGTTGTATGAAATATAGGGCATTATACTTACGCCAAACCACACCCATTTTGCAGGTAATCTTGAAGGAACAGCATGAAAGTGATAGAAAGTGGCGGAATCAATCAGGAGATTACAAACAAGTTGATGAAACCGCGGTACCTATTAAATAGGTTAAATTTAAAAATGCAGATGCGTAGTGCTGCCAATAACCGGTGCTCTTTTTCATTCAAAATTGAAAATTGATCCCGTATATACAAAGTTCCTCCTCTTTCTTTCACTCATGTGAGGTTTAAGATAGAACAATGCATATGCCCCAACTTATTTTCTAAATCTTACTTAGATTTTATTACCTGCACAATGGTTCCTCCTGTCCCACATATCTCCAAATTTAAATCATCAAATAATTCAGATATTAAATTTAGAGCTCTACTTGCAAGAGCTACAGAAAGTACACCAAACGATTGTTGAAATTTTAATAAACTTGATCTGGCAGAACCAGTAGATTCCCTCGATTTACTAGGACTTCGACCTTTATCTTCTCGTAAATGTGGAGGTTTCTCACTTGGAGCTGTACATGATGCAACATGAGTTTGCAGCCCTGTTATTAAAACCCATGATCCAGCCAACAGGTAATTTTGAAATACCTTTAAATTACAATTAAATTAATTACAAGAATTCATTTTAATAACTGAAGTATTTATAAAACTAAATATGATTTATGATCCTACTTACATGCCCTCCTGCCCTTGTAGATGTTTTTATAACATTTCCGATATATGTATACAAATTAAGGGCTTCCTCCACTAAGGTAACAGCATTGGTATCAAGATCTTCTTCTTTATGACCAGATTGTGGTTGATTTGTTGTACATTTTGGTGAAATTGTTGAGCCCATTGAAAGTATTGAGCTAGCAGCAGCTTGTGCCACTGCACAGTACAATATGGACATACTTAAATTACAAAGTTTTTCCAATTTAGTTGCTGTTAATGGTTCCAAAATAGGTAAATTAATTGCAGATGATGTTAACGTGATATCACCAACGGTAGATTGCAAACTGAAATAAAAATTCGTATTAAAAGTTAAAATGTAATTTATGACAATAATATTGTGCTATTTTGATAAATGAACATCCAGTTAGGACATCATTGGTATTTAATAAAAAATCACCTCATACGGTAAAATTTCCTTTCGTACACTTAGAAAAGTATTGTATTCATTATGAAAATGGAAATTTTCTTTCTGCTGCTTGTCAAAAGTAAATGGCATATCATATAACTGTTATTATACATACCTGCTTCTGACAGTTGTTGCGTCTGCATGCGTGACGGGTAAATTAAAAGGTTTTCCAGCCAAAGCTTCATCAATTTTAGTCCGTGCTCGTTTGATAGATGGTAAACTCAAACATAAATCGACCAGTGTATCTCCTGCTCGCATTGATTGTAAACTTTCTGTATTGGCTTTTAAAAAAAGACGCTGAAAAATTTTATTAATGTTCATTTCAAAATAATGAATTTATTTTTATTATTTAAAAGTTACATACATTTATTTCACTAGCGGGATCGTTACTAGCTACTTGATCACTCTGATTTGTTTGAGCTCCAGATGCTTCATTTGGTGGCGGTATATATCCCTCCCGTAATGGTAAAGTAAGTTGTTCTAAAATTGTTGTTGATAAGTCTGTGCGAGTTTTGGGACTCTCCTTCTCTTGCTTGTTACTAGATTCTTTATCTGAAAGTATCAAAATATTTAGTGTAAAACAGAATTTTTAGAATTTATTGCAGAGGTTGGCAACTCTCAGCATTCTGGAAGTTATAAACACCATACATAAATTTTGCGTGTAACATATTTAGCGTAAAAAATTGTATTTACCTATAGGTGTAGGATTATTTTGAACAGGAGTTTCCCCTTTCATGATGTTGGTTAAAACGGTTACTTCAAATTCAGTGAAAAGGCTTGTTCCGAGACAGAGTGATCTGATGGATTTAATGCAGCGTTCAATACGTATAAAGCTATCAGTAGATTCACTGCCGCAATGGGATTGTTGTAAGTTTCCGATAAAATACTTTAGAAGTATACGGCAGGCATTGCTCACAACTTCTAAATTACTAGTAGACACTAAAATAAGAAGAAACATTAACGGATTATAAATCATCACATAATGTTGGGTAATGTTCAATCACAATGAATTTTTTTGGGTGTAAGCATGAGGTTAATAAATCCCGCTTTAAATTTTCTATAATATATCAAAATGAAAATATTTGAAAGAAAAATATTATTTTTGATGGAGCTCTGACTGGTTGTCAAAAATAAATAAATTGTTGACGGAAAAGGAGGAAATGGTTTGTAAAGTGCGTTTTATGAATTACTCACATTGTGCCGCATAATTGCATATGTAATTTGCCGCGAGTGCAGCGAACGAATTGTAAAACTCGTGATTTGTCTCCTTGTGTTGTAAAATCTCAGTTTCGCTGTAAAAAAAATGTATAATGAAAAATATAAATTGTATAAATAGACGGGATGTCCGTTTTCAAAAAACGAAACTACTTGTCATTTGGAAAATTGTTGGGATTCGTTGCACAACAGCGGCGTGCATCCACCCAAATCTGTCACTTACCTTTTTATTATTGCGGCGCACAATTCTAGCACATCATTTTTATTGTTCGGTTCTGTATCTGTCTTTAAAAATGGTTTTACCACATTCGACCACTCAACACCACCACTACTAGCGGCCATTATATCTGCCATTTATTTGTGAAATGACAAATATAAATTTGGTGGAATTCCATCGAGGTTTCCAGTTGGCTAACCTGTTTAACGCATTTGCGTCATCTACCGAATTTAAGTGATAACTAAAATTTCAAAAGTGAAAATTTAAATTTAATTTAATAATTTTTAATTTAATAAATGAATTTACAGGAAATTTTTGATTTTTTCATTTAAAACGATATAATTTCTCAGCAGATTTTTACCTTCTTTTTTATAAAAAATTATTAGGGAATTACATAAAATTTTTTAATTTTTCAATAAGGGCCGTTTCTTAAAGAGGAATTCCTCTAGAAATTAGCTAAACGCATTTTTTCAAGTTTAGAAGGTATTAGCAGTCCCTTCATCGGGTTGAAAGCTTATGAAACTGTTAGTTGTAAGAATATATATATATATATTTTTGTATGTTTTGTCTTCATTTTTTAGCTTTGACATTAAGAAATTGTTTTTGGCTTGTAAAAATGACAATTTTAAAGTAAAAAAATGTTCCAGTACATGTAATCGATCGGAAATTTTCTGTAATATTCGAAAAT
>JAODAH020039959.1:0-31668 GCA_027574865.2 Coproporus ventriculus | reverse complement strand
TTGGATATATTAAAGAAAAAAACCAACAAGGATTTATGGAAGGAAGATTTGGATATTTTCATGGAGAAATTGAATTCTGTAGAAGCTAAAGAACATGCTGATGCCGGCCTTGGCAATATTAAGACTGAAAAAGTAAAGAGCACTACTTTGGCGGTAAGTCCATTTAAATCATAGCACTTTTGATTGTTTAATTACTTTAAGTTTTGTTGGTTCCAGGGTAGAGCAACGAAAAAACACTTGGAAACTGCCCCAACTGCAAATGCCCAAAGAATTGCTCCAGAAATCACAGAGGAAATTCGCAAAAAAGTGCAAGCAGCAGCCAAATCAAAACTGAAGAGGGTCAAAAAGGAAGTTACAATAGATGTAAGATGATTTGTGATATTATTATTAAACAGAACATCTCATTTTTTAATACTTAAACAAGTTTAAAGAAAAGTAATTGGAAAGAAATTTAGCTGTTTCTTTAAATTTTTAGGAAGAAGATGAATTTGATGCCATGGTCAAAGACCTACGACCGTTGAAAGAAAAGTTGAAGAAGAAGGGTGATGGAATGAAACAGACGAAATTAAGTTTCCCCAAAAAGAGTCCTACAAAAGGTAAAATTTAAAATTAAAATTCTGTAAGACTTTTGCTTGAAAAAATTTTTCTAATCTTAGCAAATGGGAAAAAACGTGGAAAAAAGGCAAACAGCGATGAAGAAATTAAAAGTGATTCGGATGACAGCGGTTCAGACGTTGGTTTTAATGTACAAACAACACCGGCTGTAGAACGTTCGAAAAGAAATGCAACAAAACCGGTCCGTTACAATTTAAGTGATAGTGAAAAAGAACAATCTTCTGAAGGAGAAGTTGAGTTACATGATAATATTGCTGTCTTAAACAATGATTTGAAGCAAGAAAAAATGTTTACCGATAGTGAAAATGAAGAAGATATGCCACCACCGCGAATGGAGACAAGTGAAGACATGTTTGACAGCCTCTTAGGAAACAGTAGATCTGAAGAAAAACCAAAAGAAGAGCCGAAAAAGAAACGTGCCCCTAAACAACCAAAGAAAATGAAGAAAGCAAATTCTGATTCTTCAGATGAAGATGATTTGCTGAAAAAGAAGAAAAAACGAAAAAATAACGATGATGATTTTGAAATTACAACATCAAAAGGTGGAGGAAAGAAAAAGAAAATGGATGAAAGTGAAGACGAGTTTAAAATTTCCGACGGTGAGTCTCCGGTGGTGTCAAGCAAAAGTCGAATAGGAGGCCGTGCAAAAAAAAATTGTAAATATAATTTCTCTGATTCTGACTCTGATTAAATTTTAATGTTAATGTAATTTTAAGTTTATTTTGTTAATGTAATAATCCAAGGTTATAGCAATTTATTTTAATTTTAAGGTTCTACCAATCAAAAACATTGCTATAACTTATTTATTTATTAATACTTAATACCTTGTAGAAAATTTTTAAATTAGATTGTAAAATTTTTAGAAGAAAATCCATTTTAAAAATTTTTATATCTAACCAAGAAGCAACGTCTGAATTTTTTATACCATTTAATGTTTAGTTGTATAAAATTGAATATACATTTTTCTTTTTTATCATTGTATTTTAAAAGGAATTAATTTTTACTTTCCTCACTTTCCAAGTTACAACGTACCTAAAATTTTAAATTTATTGACCAAAAAACAATCAAGCAACATCACAATTTTTCAGGGAGAATTCAGTAGGATTTTCATGGAAAATTAATCTTTGAAAGGAATGGATCCACAAATCTCATTAATATTAATTAAAAGGAAATTATTTAAAAAACTTTTACAATATACAAATTGAGGTTCAAGTTATTATTGATTAAAATGGGAGGAAAGAACAATTGTATAATAACAAAGCCAGATATTACATCAGTTTTTATATTAAAATAAAATAAAAAAACCTACAAAATGGCATTTTAAATTGTCATGAAAATAACATTACAACAATTTATTGTTATTTAAAGGAGTGTGCAGATAGATATGTCGAGATCGGCAACATTTTCTCCGGCAACAAGTCACTAGTCCGACAATCATAAAAAAAATCAAAACAATTAAATAATTAAGTAACTGCATAAATCGGGACGGAGACCAGTAAACAGTGTATTGCACCACATTTTCATTATCTAGCACAAAAAAAAATTAATATTTAAAAACGGGAAAAATGCCTATCATACCAATAACAGCAAATCCGAATCCAATTTTCATTGTACCCATCCGATAGGAACATGTAGGAACTAAAAATTCGTATATATTATCATTTGAAAGGGCATGTTCCTGCACCCCACTATCTTGATTAATCGGAATTATTTGCCGCTTTTCCGAAACATTACTTTCCATACTAATCAACATCGATTTGTGTTCATGTGCTGAAAAAATTAATTGCGGATGTAATGTTTTAATAACCTAAAAAATAAATCAATCAAAATGTGTGTTAAATAAAAAAAAACCTGATTTTACCGTATCAACGAACTTTGATGGTATAAACAAGAGAGGTTTATGTGAAATAACAACTCTCAAATCGGTTTCATCTTCTAATTTAGCTCCAAGTTTTAACTTTGGAACCGTTTCGGTAAATCTGTTTACTTTGTAGAATGTTAAATAATTTAATGAAATCGTATCGGGTTGTTTGAAATTATATTCAAAACGATCCAATTTTTCATCGGTCAAACGATCACGACCTTCACCTCCAATATCATTATCTCCAGGTATAAAAATATACTTAAAACAATTTTCGATTATTTTAAACAAGTAAAAATAATTGACATAACCTCACTTTTATTCTATCGGACGGACGTATTTTAAAAATACGATTAAACCGTTCTAGATAATATTGATATTCATCATTGGTGGCACTGGATCCTTCATCTAAAAGATCTCCTAAAAATATCACAACGTCTGGTTTGGCATAGTTGAATACTATCGAATAAGTTTTTTCTAAGAATCTTAAAAAAATAAACAAATTAAGAATTTTGAGTGAATCATTTTCCTAACGTCCGACGTACTTATCACTATCCCATATAGAAACAGGCGTTATAAAATGGATAATTTCATTTCGTAACCCAATCAATTGCGGATCGGCTACCAATAAAATTTTCGTGCAACTTCCATTGCAATGTAAGTTGTTCCAATTGTGGTTATAATATAAGTACAATTCATTATAAATTATAATCGTTGTAATACTCAAAAAGAGTAAGGGCCATTTGTACCTAAAACAAAAACGAATTATGTGTAATATTGAGCAATCCAATACAGATTTGATACATGAAAATTTATGAAAACAGCATTTGATTTATGATTCGAATCAATCCAATTCAACAAATTGAAGTGATTTGGTAAATACTGTACTGACATTTTGGATCATTTCAGATCAGTAAATCGAACACAGCTAAAGTGTGGAAGTTTAAAAACGGGTGGGTACACATTAAAAACAAGTCCAGCTAGCTTAAGTTAACCATCAAATGTCTGTAAATTAAATGTAGGAACATGACGCTGTGACGTCAATGTTAGTTGCACCCAGGCTGTCTCAACTTGTCTCTACTACAATTGTAACCACCAAAAAGTTAACCTCACTTTATTTTTTAGAAATACTAAATAAAATTAAATGAATATAAAACCTGTTACCTGTATAAATACTTCATGCTAATTTTTTTTATAAAAAAATTATAAACTAACAACTACATTCTACCTATTTTGTTTCTTCTACATAATTTTTATATTTACACTGACATGACATGTCAAAAGTCTCAACTTTAGATAACTAAAATAGATTCTCTAATATTTAATTTTTTTAATGAAAACTATAAAATAATTAAGAAAAGAATCTTTAAATATTTAATTAATCGTAATATATTTCAATTTCTTTAAATAAGAATAAAAATTTAATTTTAATTTTTTCGTGTTGGTTCTCATAGTACCAATCTAAAATTTAATTATCAAAATATTTTTAAATTATAGCCTTTCTTAATGTTAAATGCAATTACAATTATTTTTTTCTCAAACTCTTAATCTTTTTAAAATATTTATTTAATTTGTACTCGATTTATTAATAAACTTGTGGAAATATAAAAAACTTGTGCATTCATAACCTCAAAACTTGTATTAAGGTATGAATTCAAATATGATACAAAATGGGTTTTTATTTAAATAAGTTGCCCCAATTGAAAATTTTTAAGAGGAAGTGTGATTCATTAGCTTGGCGAACTATCAGTGGATTAAATCGATGGGTATGTTGATAAGTATTTTATTATTATACATATTATAGCGTCTTCGGTGGCAATCAAGATGAACCTACTAAATATATGAACACTTGTAATCTGTACAGTTCGAATCAGTCAAGATATTGAGGTTATAAAAACGCCTTAAATTTGCGTTATCTTTATTTTAGAATGAAGAACTTACTTCACAAAACAAACATGCGATTGAAGAATATTGGGGAGATAAAATTAAAACGAATTTTGAAGGAAATGTAAGTAATAAAGAGAAATATTATGTGCTTTCCATGTTTCCCTACCCCTCAGGATACTTACATATGGGGCATGTGAGGGTTTACACAATAAGCGATTCGGTTGCTAGATTTCAACGGATGAACGGTAAACATGTACGTTCTAACCTCACTTGTTTGTTCATTGATTTACATAAGATTTTAATATTTTAGGTGATACATCCAATTGGATGGGACGCTTTTGGATTACCCGCAGAAAACGCAGCAATCGATAGAAATGTAGCACCAGATGAATGGACGAAAGAAAACATTAAGTACATGAAAAAACAACTAAAACAATTAGGTTGCAGTTTTGATTGGGATCGTGAAATTACCACAAGCGATCCAGAATATTACAAATGGACTCAGGAATTATTTTTAAAAATGTATGATGCAGGATTGGTTTATAAGAAAGAGGTATGATAATCGCATTTCAAATAACATAACCTTAAAATTTTTAAATATTTAGGCACAAGTGAATTGGGATCCGGTAGATCAAACCGTTTTAGCCGATGAACAAGTTGATGAAAATGGTTGTTCTTGGCGGTCAGGTGCAAAAGTGGAACGTAAAACTTTAAAACAATGGTTTATTCGCACAACAAGATTTGCTAAAGATTTATTAGATGGGTTGGATGATTCCGTATTACAAGATTGGCGGGACATTACAAAATTGCAAAGACATTGGATAGGAGAATGTGATGGAATTGCCGTTGATTTTGTTATTAAAGAAACAAATCAACCTGATAATTTTATAACTTTATGGACGGATAGGGTGGAATATATAGATCAAGTTAAATTTATCAGTGTTAAGTCCGATCATATTTTGGCGAAAAACACCGGGATGCATCTGGATGAAGATACCAAATGGTTGGAAATATTCGCAATTAATCCGATTAACAGAGCAGAAATCCCAATTTATATAAACGATTCATTTGAGTACAAAGAATCGACTAATACGCTTTTAGGTAAAATGAAAAAATTATTCCTAACCTTAAAATTGTTTGAACTAATTTGATTTGTTACAGGGATTCCAGCCGTTATACCCGAACATGCGGAATTCGCTGAAAAATATCAAATACCTTACGATTTAATATCCCACCCTTTAAACGACTCCGAAACCTCACAAAAGCGATCTGAATTTATAAATAAATTGAAAATGTTAAATGCTGGCGGATATATCACAAGTGCAAAATTAAAAGATTGGCTGATTTCTAGACAACGGTACTGGGGTACACCTATTCCCATAATAAATTGTGAAAAATGTGGTTCGGTAGCTGTACCAAGAGACAAACTTCCTGTTAAGTTTCCAAAAATTGAAAAATCTACCCGTGGCGTTTTATTATTAGAAGAAGAGTGGATTCAAAGTACATGTCCGAAATGTGGAGGTGAGGCAAGGCGGGAAACAGATACGATGGATACATTTGTGGATAGTTCCTGGTATTATTTACGGTACTTAAACCCCAAATGGGATAATGAGATGTTTGATGTGAAAGCGGCAAAGAATTTAATGCCAGTTGATTTATACATTGGTGGAAAAGAGCATGGTACGATATTTTAGAAATTAGAATTGAAAAACCATCCTAAATTACCATAAATTTATTTTTTAGCCGTACTTCATTTATATTATGCACGTTTTATAAGTCATTTCTTACACTCAATAGGTTTATTGAAAGAACGTGAGCCGTTTAAACGGTTATTAGTGCAGGGAATGGTAATGGGGCGAAGTTATCGTTTAAAAGGGACTGGGAAGTACCTTCATGAATCTGAAGTTGAAGTAAAAGGTCAGTTCATTTGTACATAACCTCAAAATTTTTTAAACTTATCATTTTTTAGATTCAAAACGTAATAAGGCTGTGTGTAAAAGTACAAATGAACCGGTGGTGATGCAATGGGAGAAAATGAGTAAAAGCAAATTTAACGGTGTCGATCCGAAAGATATGTTTGAGCAATACGGGATAGATACAACTCGACTTTTAATTTTGGGAGATGTTGCACCGACTTCGCATCGTAATTGGAATAGCAATAGCAAGTATTCATAACCTAAAAATTTAATTATGTCTTTAAGGAAAAAATTTTTTTAGCATTTCCTGGAATGATAAATTGGCAGAAACGGTTATGGATTACAATCCGTGATTTTTTGAAGCATCGAACCGAACTCCCAAAAATGATTTCCGATGATCAGTTTAAAGCGCAAGAAGATTATATGTTTGATTCACGTAATTATTACGTGAAAGGGGCCACATTTAATTATTGTGCATCACAACAAATTAGTGTTGCTATTTCAAAATTGCAAGGACTTACAAACAGTATTCGAGTAAGTACACTTTTGTGGTTTTAACGTGATCAATACAATAACATAAGCTATAAATAGTGTGATCCTCGCTTATATTACTAACAATCAGAATAGGAATAAAAGCATCAGAACACCCTGATTAACATTAAGAAAATGTTTTTTTTTGATTATTTTGTGTTATTTGTTTAAATTTAATATTGTTAGAGGGCGCCACCAGCAGTTTTTGCTCACAGCTTGCAATTTGAAAGAGCATTGGCATGTCAAATCATTCTATTAGCTCCAATGGCTCCACATTTTGCATCTGAACTATGGAGTGGATTCGTATCAGCACCAAATCGTTTAAATACCTCAAATGAAATCACTTGGGAAAATTCTGTACTTGAACAAAAATGGCCCGAGATCGATTTTGATTATAATTTGGATCTAGTATGTCAGGTAAATGACATTTAAAAATTCCTCGTGCTATTTCTACCATCTTGTTGTTGTTTCTTTAGGTTAATGGTTGTGAAAATGCAGTTTTAAAAATGCCAAGGCGAGAAATTGAATCGTTACCGCGTGATACAGCAATAGAGCTGGCTTTAAAACAGAAAGAGGTTCAAGAAGTCTTACGTACTCGAAGGGTATTAGATATTTTGTATAATATTTATACGGGATACGAAAGTGTGGTGAATATAATTACGACTAGTCCACCTCCGAAAATTAAACCAATCAAAGTTGAGGATGGTTAAATAAAAGATTATGTTACACTATTTATTTCATTTAATTTGGTTATAACCCAACCAAGTTTTCCTATATCTACAAGCTAGTTTTTATTTAAGAGAGCTATATCCAACCGATTTTGCTCGTATTTATTTTATAAATTAATTATTTAAACATCCACGAACTGGTGGGGGAAATGGTTTGAGAATCTGTGTTACGGGTGTATTTTCCCAATAACCTGGAAAGCGATCTCCACTAGACATATTGCATTGCATACTTAATGGGGCTTCTTTATATACGTCGGTTAGTAATTGCACCCGCATACGGTTCCATTCAATGGATTGATAATTGGTGGATATTGTTTCTGCATTGGTTGGTTGATTTTCCCACCTAACAAATATAATTACGTTAAAGAAAAATTACTCTACTTCTTTAAGTGTGCTATAATATAGACATTATTTAACTAATTGCATTATATGTAAAGTTTTTTATAGTAAAATTATGTTTCTAGCATCATAATATAATTTTAGGTTACGTTAATTATAATTACTTACTCTCGCATATAATTAAAAAATGTACTCAATGCATGATCACTTATAGCACTCTTACAAACTTCCAAATTTGTTGCGGGGAAATAATGTATGTAATTAACGCACATTTCATCTGTAATCGCAAATCCACCCAAAGTAACATTATCTCTCCCTAGAGTATTATAGTAACACGTAGTGATTAATGCATCGCCCTAAAAAAAAAAAGAAAAAAAACAAAAGTAACTACTTTCAAAAAAAAAAATTTGCATTACAGGAAGTACTTTCACAAATCGTTTAAGTCTTCTAATTTCTTGAAAATGTGTACTATAATGTTCATCGTGATTCAATTCTGGTAACTCGATTCCATCACGGATATGTCGAGTGAGTACTTCTACTCCGGTCAGATGTGTATGCAACTGAGATCCAAAAATTGTTATGCCATCTGGAGGTAGACTCTAAAAAAAGAAAAGGGGCTGAACAATAGGATGATTAAATGCTCCCTAAATCTTCTTCTAGAAGCTCTTGTAGCCCCTAAATCTTTTCAACGCCTTCTAGAGGACAGAAACTGTCCCAATTTGGTTGAAGGGTACCTAACCAAACTTAATTAATTATTAAATATAAGGGATTGATATGTATAGAAAAGGATGGAAGATTGTATTTACCACTGCGGTACATTCACTAACACAATATCCACTTAATGGAAATGAGTTTTGTTTGGGTGGTATCACCATTTTATCTGTATATTCCAAACCGAGTTCGATTACACCTGCATCCATATCGCGTAACTTTGAAGTGATATAAAAACGAATACCGGAACTGTCCACAAATCCTATAAAATAATATAAAAACGGTCATGGATGCCTTTTTTTTCATTTTATATAATTTTTACCTTTTAAATGTTCGGGATTGTTGTAATGCACCTCCAACATAATGTATTGATTAAAATCTGGGCCCCCTATGGGTAAAGCAGCCTCCTATAAAAAGACACCATCATTTTTTTTTTAAATTTGTATCTTTAAAAATAAAAATGAAATACTTCTGGGTAAGAAAATCCTTTAGCACCCATTGCCCAAGCAGCTAACACCCGTTTACAAACTTGTGTGCTCCTCGGGCGGTTCTTATCGAAACATGATCCAATGTACATCTCGATTTCTTCATCTACAGGTGCAATACAATGAAAAACTTCCATATGATGCACTAATCCTTCATTTTTAGGTTCAATTACTGGAACATACTAAAATTGAAGGTTAAAAATATTTTATAAAGAGAACGATTAATGCAAAATGCACAAATCGCATATAGACCTCATTTTCCTCAAGTTTCTATATACACTCAAAATGTTCCCTTGAGCCATGCAGAAGTAATATACCCCTGTAAGTAGCCAGTTTGAAAATCGAATTCTTGAAAATGTAAATAAATATGAAATTTCATAGGTGAAACTTTTAAAATTTAAGGTTATGTGTAAGTATCTTTATGTTTTTAATTGTATTATACCTGTAAAATGTGATGTTTCCTTTTAAATTTATCAGGTAATTTATGAACATGGCACCAATAAGTTGTTTCTTCATCAGGGATTTGTACACGATTTGTTAAAATTTCCAATTTTTCTGCATGGTGCGGAATCTTCATGTTATATCCAAGATTTTTAAGCAATTGAGTCCTGGACATTCCACTTTGTTCAGCTGTTGTGCTTATATTTATCCCGGTAAGTTGGTAAAGTGATTCGGAACCTTTTGCCCAAACGATATGTGTTGTACCATCCTAAAATAAATAAAATTTAAAATAATCGTTTTAAAATTGATTCGCTTGCCTTAATGATATAATCATCTTCATCGCACGTATCAAAATTCCGGTGAAAAACAAATTTGATAATCTTGTGTTGATGTTTTATGTTAAATCCGTCGCAATTTTGTTTGTTATCTAGATGTAAAACACCTTCGTTTGAAGCCCAAGCGTCCTATAAAAAAAACTTGTAACAATTTTATTTTTCTTTTTTTTTTATTGTTAGGTTTTACCTCAAAATGGTAATGATGTTTCCAATCTTTCCATAAAACGCAATAATCAGCTGGAAAATGTTCTCCTTGATTTGAAAATCCGAAAGCGAACCAACCGAAATTGTCAGGAAGATGAATTTCAAACCAAATTGTTTGTTTGTGGTAGTTTAAAGCCCAATCGAGTGTTGTAGAACCGTTTCCATCAAGGGAAAGATGAAAAATTTGTTTTTGGTCATCTGTGGAAGAAAATTAGAAAAACGGTAAGTGTTTTTTTCATTTTTATATTAAAGCTCCTTTTAGACCTTGATATTGCTACCATTATAGTATTCTCATTACATGTATGCGTTGATGACATGACAGTCATTATTGTGCTGTAATGATAGCGCTAGACAGTCGAAAGGATTATTACAATGATAAAAGTAAATTCATTTTTTGTTTTTAACATAGGCTACCCTGATGATAATAAAATAAATGTTTTACTCAAACAGATTTGAAATGAAATGAAATTTTTATATTTAAATTATTGCTAATTAAATGAAAGAATCTTACCTTGATATGCCTTGTGATCATTTCCAAAAATTCCAAAAATTGGTAATGTAAAAAAAATCAACAGAATTCTTTTCATTGCGAAAGTTTATTCAGAATTGAATGGAAATGCGCGGGTGTAATTTTCCTTCCGCCCAACGCTGCGCATGCGCACAAACACAAAAATTTTCATTTAAATAGAAATATATGATTAATATAAATAAATAAATTATTAAAATAATAATTTTGATTTTTAATGGATGAAATCAAGATTTTTATTCCTTTTCTATATTTATTTATGTTTCATCTTTCTAACCTAATTTTAGATCTCGTATTAATTGGACGTAAAATTGGATGCGCTCGAAATTAGGAGAGTGCATAATTAAATTTCAAGAAGATTATTAAGTAATTACACCAAGGTTGGGAGTAGTAATTCTTTTCCGCAAAATTTTAATATCCCTGGATGGTTAAAGCGTAAATTCCAACACGTTTCGCTATCGCGGAATGCAATTTGAACGCGCCATTCGCATTCCAGCCTAATGGGAATCCTCATATTGCTCGATTGACCCAGTTTGATAACAAAAAATGAGAAGAAATGAAAATAAATTTAACAAACGCAAATAAGAAAAAAAAAGTTTTTTTTTTAAATCTTAGCAACAGTCAACGACAGTTTTGAAATGAAAGATTTTTGAAATTTATTTTTGTGTCTTATAATGGCGGCATGTAAAAATCATAAATTATCAATAGATGAAGCTTGTGTTCATATATACAATCATTTTCCATTTAATATCTCAATTTATGGTCAATATGAAGAATGTTATAAATGCAGCATACCTCGTCTTACTGAAGTAATGCCAGGTGGAAACGATTCAATCACTGTTCGAACGTTTTACACTATGAAAATGTTTTATAAAAAAATTATGAAATTAAACACATGCAGGTAAATAATATTGAATCTAATTTCAATTCAAATTCTGTTCCCCCCATCAAAACTCATATCATTCTTAAATCTGTTCAACAAAACTTTCAAAATTTAAAGTGCGCAGTACTCATTGTATAAAACTACTGTTTTACATTAAGGTTATGATAATTTCATAGCACTGTTTTATTATTTTTTATATTTTTCAGTTGGAAACAGGTGTTATCAGAACATTACCATTATAATTGGCACATAAAACCAATTTGTGAACGTTTAGAAATAAAATCAACTGCAGGAAACTCGTACATGGGTAAGTTTCATTCGTCAATAAGTTAATAATATGAATTATCGTCATCATTTATAACGGGTAATTAGACAGCATGAAAGCTATTTCATTAACACATAACTTCATTTTGTAAAGCATGACAGTGACAATCGCATTTAATACCAACACCAAAACATAAAAAGTGAGGTATCATAATTTTCATTTTTTCAGCAATTTTCCTCATATTGTCTTTAATTCTGATTTTCATCGGTATTTGGTATGCAATAAAATTCATCTACAAATACTCTAAGGACAATATCGTATGGAAATATATAAAAACGAATAAAAAAGGAATTGAAGATGAAGTAATTTCCCAACGGATTAAATCGATTGATGTATTTCGTGGAATGTGCGTGATACTGATGGTATTTTTTAATTCCGGTGGTGGTGGTTATGAATTTTTCAAGCACGCCACCTGGAACGGCTTAAACATTCCAGATTTATTAATGCCATGGTTTCTTTGGATTGTAGGATTTTCATTGGTAATTTCAATAAATAATCAAATCATGAAAGAAATATCACGGTTACAAATTGCGAAGAAATTATTTTTACGTGTCATAATACTGTTCTTGCTTGGAATCATTATTGAAAACAGATTTGTTAAAATAAAACGAATTGTATTTACCTCAGTGTTGCTACAAATTGGTATTGCAAATTTAATACTTGGAATGATTGAACTTGCAACTTCTTCTAAAAAACGAGACATTACATCTACATCATGCTTATTCCCAGAACTCTTTGTAACAATCCCACAATGCTTAACAATTTGCACATTTTCAATTTTCTATTTGATAATAATTTACTGGATTAAAGTACCAGGATGTGGACAAGGTTACATTGGACCAGGTGGTTATCACGAGTACGGAAAATTTTTTAATTGCACTGGTGGTTCCATAGCCTACATAGATCGTACAATTTTCAAACGTGTTTATACTGATAATTCTTTTAATATTTACAAATCACGTTTTACGATAAATTCAAAAGGTCAGCATAATCATTTATTTTATTTTTTGTATTTAATCCAGGAAATCTTATATACAGGGTTTGTACAAATACTGACAATTTGTGCTAATGTACATTTTGGGGCCCTCGCTGCAAAAATATTTTTGATTTACAATATATTTTATAAACGGATGATAAGATGGATCTCCATGGGGGTTATTTTTGTAAGTACAACACTTTTTTTGGTTTTTATTTTATTTTGTTTGGTATTTTCAGGGTTTATTCGGTGGAGCATTATGCTGCTTTTCAAAAGATAACGGAGAAATCCCTCTAAATCGTAGATTATGGTCCATTTCTCTTGTTTTTGTGACAAGCGGTTTAGCCTTCTTGATTTTAAGTATTTTACATATTATATTGGATATAAAAAAATTTTGGGATGGTGCGCCTTTTTATCAAGTGGGGATGAATTCATTGGCAATTTTTGTACTGAGCCAATTTCTGCTAAATAATTTCCCTTTGTCTTGGATCCCTGAAGTCAAAACGCACTTGGAGCTAACAGTTATGCACTCTTGGACTACACTCGTCTTTGTACTTTTGGCATTGATCTTGTATCAAAAAAAGATTATTATTAAACTTTAATGATGGGGATGATTTTTCCACATATAAAAATCTTGCAGGATAATTTAGAAAAAAAAAAAGTTTCAAAATTAAACAATATATTGGTACTAAACGAATTAGTAGAAGGACATTATTTGTATAAAATATCAAGAATATTTTACTCTTAATTACTATATAAATTGTCTTGGAACTAAAAAAAAAAAAACCAAAATAAACCTGCATTCGAACAATTATTCATCTTCTCCTTCAATGATATTAATTGACTTCTTCTTTTTCTTCTTCTTCTCGCTTTTTGGTGTAACCACATCCTGCGATTTTTCTTCTTCTTCTTGAGATGCACCTTCACTCTCAGATTTACGTTTCTTTTCTTTCTTTTCAGATTTAGGAGTAGCTATTTCTTCTACAGCCTCTTCACTTTCACTTTTTTCCTTCTTCTTCTTCTTTTTCTTTTTTGATGAACCTTCTGCAATACAAACCATTTTCAGTTAGAATTGATTCAAGTTAAGAACTGGAATTTAAAATACAAACCTTCTGCTGGGATATCTTCAATCGATTCTTCTTTGACTTCAACTTTTATTTCGGATGTATCTAGTTTTTCCTTCTTCGGCTTCTTCTTTTTCTGTTTGGGGGTTTCGCTAGTCGAAGTATCCATTTCCTCTTCTTTAACTTGTATCTCAGATTCAGAACGCTTTCGTTTACCCATCGTACTATCAGCAGCAGCAGGATATTGTTGCACTTCACTAAATTAAAACAAAAACATAAAGAAAACTATCGAAATGAAAACAATTTTGTTTACCTGATCCCGTGGTACTTCTCGAATTTAGCTTTTGCTTTACCCGTTCCACTGATGCGTCTGTTATTCCCTTCTTCCAAATATCGCAATCGTGCCTCCAATTTTGCTTTATGTTCAACCCCCAAATTAAAAGTACCGTCTTCACCTAAAGCATCGACACGAGTTGCTAAGGCCGCTTTCGCTGCAAGCATCCTAGACATCTTTCCTTTATTTTTGGTACTCGATTGTCCCACCAATTGTGTATGATAAATCAAACCGTATTTCGGTGTATCTTTCTTCGTTTTTAAAGCTCTAAATAAAGCTTTTTCAGCACCAAGAATTTGTATCGTCGATGCAGGATGTTTAGCTAAATTAATTAAAGAACCCGAATGGGAAATCAATCGAGCCCCAACCAATTCCCCAACGAGAACTGTTAAATTCGGGGCTATCGCCATCATCCTAGCCTTCAAATAATCATACAACTGATTCCGGTAATTAGAATTTTCAATAATCTGATCGCACAAATGTTGAATATTAATTATATCATCTTCAGAAATTTCAGTACCCATGGAAATTTCCGCTGCTTCCTTCACTTTCTCCTCTACATCTTCTGGAAGTATATCAGATAAATCCGATGAAGATGTATTCTCCCTCGTCCCAATGATTTTAACCGTTTTAACAAATGCAATATTATCAGTGATGATTTTACCAAGTTCAGGGAAATGCCACCCGTACCATTCCCGGCAACGCATTATATAATTATTAAGTTCTTTATCTAAATCATCAAGCAGACAAACTGCTTGCACGATCATTGTATCAACTTTATCAGGCGAAAATTTTAATTTATATCGTGATAATGAATGCGCTAAACCCAATGCCATTGCAGTCATTTCTTTTTTTGGTAGTCCACCCAATAAATTTTCTAATTGGGAACGGATTCCACGCATTAATTCCTGCACGGATGTATTCGAAACACATTGTAAGTTAAATTTTTCTTTAATTGCAGAACCTAATTTTGCATCTGCCACCAATAATTGATCTTGAAGATCCTGATCGACATATTTCTTCAAAACTTTTTTCAAGCTTTTCGAAACTTTACCTTCAACTGCGGCAGTAGTTGCGGCTAAAGCTTCTGTTGTATCATTGAATTTCTCAAAATGTTTTAATTTTAATCTGAAAAAATACAAAATGATAATTTACTGCTACATTTTCAACAATTAAAATTTAATATCTGTACTTACATTTTATGTGCAGCTTCGGGGCTTTGAAAATCTGTGTACAAATTCTCCGCATGTGCCAATTTTTTTTCATCTAAAAGCTACAAAAATACACAGAAAATTAAAATTGATTTGTAAACTATACATATTCATATAAGTAATGTGGTAATGAAATATAATACGTACAATATAATTCTCTTAAATTTTTAAGGTTAGAATTGTTTACAATTAAAACAAATTTAAAAATTACCTTAAATAAAGCGTACCCAGCCGCAGTTTCGAATAAAACCAACATTTTACTATAAAGCAAGTGCACTGTTTCACTAAATCAATCAATTTTCAATTAAAAAATTTAAATTTAACCAGGCATCACCTCGTGGACAACACGCGAGAGGATGCAGAAACATTTTTAAGTTGGCCGCACTGATTTTCTAGAATACCAACACATATTTACATAAAAATTAAAAATCACCTTTTTGACTTGAACAAAAAAAATCGTTAAAAATAACGAAATATGTTAAAAATTTCGAAAATCTCACTTTTTTAAGTTTTTTAAAAGAATTGTCTTTTCTTGATTTAGTTCGATTAAATCTCGCTAAAGGTTGCTTTTAGAACTTGAAAGTACACAACCTACTTTATCTGCATGATTCAATTAAATTTTATACAAACAGATGGCACTGTAATAATTAAAATTCTAAAATTTCAAATAGTTTGAGTCTGGTTTGAGGTTATCTTTTTATAAATTATTTTTAATACTCAGTTTCATATTAATTAACTAAATAATGGAAGTAGAAGAAATACCAATGGATGCTCCTGCAGATATCATTCAACCGATCAATCAAAACACTGTTCATCGTATATGTTCAGGACAGGTAAGTTGTTGAATGTTTTAGGAAACATTTTCTCCATTTATATCACTTTTAGGTTGTATTGAGTTTATCAATTGCCGTAAAAGAGTTAGTTGAAAATGCAATCGATGCAGGTGCTAAAAATATTGATGTGCGCCTTAGAGATTATGGAATGGACTCCATCGAAGTTTGTGATAACGGTACAGGGGTTAAAAATGAAAATTTTGCCGCTTTGAGTAAATATATTTGTTTTTACGAGCGGGATTAAATTTTACATGGCTATTTTTTAGCTTTAAAACATTACACTTCAAAAATTCGAACCTTTGACGATTTGGAAAGTATCGGTACTTTAGGGTTTAGAGGGGAAGCTTTAAGTTCTCTCTGTGCTTTATCTGAAGTAACGATACTAACTCGACATGAATCAACAGAAATAGGAACGAAAATTGAATATGATTCGAATGGTAAAATCAAAAATGTAACTCCAATCGCTCGTCCAGTTGGTACTACGGTTACACTTCAGAATTTATTTGCATCTTTACCCGTTCGAAGAAAGGAATTTGTTAAAAATCATAAAAGGGAATTTACAAAAATGTGTAATCTGCTTTATGCTTATTGTTTGGTATCTAAAGGGATCAAGTAAGTTGTTTTGTATATGTTGCGGCAAAATTGTGCTAAAAAAATTTCAAATTCCGCTTTTAAAATTTAAATTAAGCATTTGGAATTTTTCTGACATTAAATTGAGTGATTTTAAATTGCGTAACATAAAGTTTAATTTTGTTTGCATATATTTTTCATTTCTAGATTTAAATGCAGTAATACCAACACTAAAGGAGTGAATAATGTTGTAATGTCCACTGTTGGATCTGATTCGTTAAAAGATAATATTATAAGCATTTTCACAACGAAGCAACTTGCAAATTTAATTGAAGTGGAATATTCGTCCCCAGATGAATCCGTCGCTCAAGAATATGGCATCAAAATTTGTCCGGGTGATCCATCTCCGTTCAAATTTGATTTTTTAATTTCTAGTGTAACGCATGGTTGTGGCCGATCGGTAACTGACCGCCAATTTTATTACATAAACTCACGACCTTGTGAACCCACAAAAATCATGAAGTTGGTTAATCGAATTTATCGCCAGTTTAATTCTCATCAGTACCCATTTGTTTATTTAAATGTTTTTATTGATAGTAGTTACGTGGATGTGAATGTAACGCCGGATAAACGGCAGATTTTTTTGGAGAAAGAAAAATTGTTGTTGGCCGTGATTAAAATGAGTTTAATGGAAGCTTTCAAAAATTTTCCATCAACATACAAAATGCAAAATCTCATGGGAAGCAATAACGGATTAAAACGGGAGAATGAAACTTCCGTATTGAAACAGGAGATTGACATTTCGAAGTTAAAAGAGGAAAGCAATGGAAACAAACGGGAGAATGGTGAATCAGGATTGAATATATTTGATTCATTTCGAAAGAAACCCAAAGTGGAAACTGAAAAAACTGAAATTGAACAAACATTTATGCAAAAAAAAATTGAAATACTGCCTATTCCAACAGTAACAACAGCAAAACAAGAAAAAACTCAAATCGAGAATATAAAATGTACTAGTAATTCACCACAGACACAACAGAGGGAACTTAAAGCAGAAGATGTTTTATTGCATAAAGAAGAATTTATTGCGTGTAAATTAGTGGGAGAACCACAGGACGATTCTAGAATTGTAATAACAGGTTAGGTGTTTTTATATTTGTGATAGATTTATAGATTGTTTTACTTTTCAGGAAGCGATCAAGATGAAATTAGTTTGGGATTATATCGAAAACATCGCAAAACTATCTCGTTATCAACAAATTTGGAAGAAATCCAAAAAGCCCTTAAAGCGAAAATGAATTTTGAAGACAAAACAAAAGAATTAAAAGTAAAATTCAGATCGGGAATAAATCCCGGGAAAAATGATGCGGCTGAAAAAGAACTTGAAATGCAAATCAGCAAAGATAAGTTTAAAGAAATGAAGATAATTGGACAATTTAATTATGGCTTTATAATTGCACAACTCGATAACGATTTATTTATCATCGACCAACATGCTTCTGATGAAAAATATAATTTTGAAGAATTGCAGAAGAGCACCGTTCTAGAAAGTCAGACTTTAATTAAGTAAGTTTGTAACAATGTAAACAAAAATTTGGGTTGATGTAATTTTTTTTTTATAGCCCCAAAGATCTTCAATTGACTGCAGCTAATGAAACGATTTTAATGGAAAATGTTGAAATCTTTAACAAAAACGGCTTCCATTTTGTTATTGATCCTCATGGTAAATTTTATTTTCTTTTGTTTATTCATATTTATTTATTTGTTTTTACTTTTTTAAGCTGTGGCTACAAAAAAAGTTCGTCTTACTAAAATTCCAATTTCAAAAAATTGTATTTTTGGAAAAGATGACATCGATGAAATGTTGTACATGCTGCAGGTTTGTATAAATCTTTTACGATGAGGTGATAAATGAAAATATTGTGCTTTTAGGAAGGATGTGATACAAATTGTCGTCCTACAAGAGTCCGAGGTATGTTTGCATCTCGAGCCTGTCGTAAATCTGTAATGGTAGGAAAACCTTTAACTTTTGTGGATATGCGTAAATTAGTTGATCATATGGGCGAGATTAATCAACCTTGGGTAAGCTTATTCTTACTATTTTCAAAATTAATATTGATATTGAGCATTTTATTTTGAATAATTCAATTTATTAAGGTACAATAAGCTGTGTCAAAGCCACCTACATTACATTGTAGGGGGCTTTGGCTGTGTGTATCCAAACATTCTTCTAAAAAAATTTTTGTTATTTTTGGTTGGTAACAAACTCTATTTTTTTTTCTGTGTGGCAGATTAAATATGAACATTTTGCGAGTTTCTAAAGGGAAAGTTTGCAATATTCTTATAAAAAGTTAAAAAAATATTAATTTGTCTATAAAAAATTAAAGATGTAATATAATGATAGTAATCATCACTTTTTTTGTCGTAGAATTGCCCTCACGGACGACCCACAATGCGGCATTTAATAAATTTAGATTTGATAGACAGATAAAAAATTACATGACATTTTTAATTTCTATTTTAAACAATTATCCTTAACTTTATGTACATATGCTTAATTATACACTTATTGTCCTAAAAATATTAAAACCGCTATGCGCCGTGCTGATTATTACACCGGGCATCTGTTTATGCCAGTGAAGTTCCTTTATATCTGTTTGTCCTTGATGTATAAAAAGAAGTTGTGGAGGTAGACCCTAAAAAAAAATAATTAATTCAATGACGTTTTTACAATCTCCAGTTTTTTCTTTAACTTTTGTTCTTTAATATAATCCTTTTCTATTGCGGATTTGATCTAATTTTATTATTTCATATTTAGAGGTCCTGCTTTTAAACAAACTGAGCATTTAACTTAACCTCAAATTATATTGTTATACAATAAATAAAAATATACTTGATGAGTTCACCAACTTTGTGTCATTTTAAAATATTAGATTTCTTACCGCCAAATCCCCGTTGTCTGTTTCATCATCCTTTTCCACGGACAAATCCCACAAAGCAATTTGATTATCAGCTCCAGACGATGCGAAAACTGCCGAATCATTCGGATGCCATTCTACACTGGTCACAGGTGCTGTATGATGCTTAAAAGTAGCTACAGGAGAATTCTCTGTAAATCTTCTTAAATCCCAGATCTTCAAAAACCCATCATCCCCTCCACTTACTATAAACGGTTCATTTTTATTCCAATTAATAACATTTACATCACTTTCATGAGCACCACTACATGTAATCATACATGCTTTATTAGGAGGTGCTCTTGTATCCCATATTCGTATTGATGAATCAACAGAACATGATGCAATAACTGATCGTTCATTTGGTGACCATTGGAGATCTTCAACTGATTTTGTATGGCCCACAAGAGGACGCTGATCAATATTCCACGAACCAGATTCGGTAGGTTGCCATATATGGATATCTCGCTTACAATCACCAGTAGCCAATACCTAAAACAATATTTTACAATTGACATTTCTTTGAATATTAACACATAATCTCATAGGTGATTTGTCTAATTTATTATATTAACCTAACATACCCCGGGTTGTGTGGTGCACCAATCCAAAGCAAAACCTTCTTGCTGATGTCCACTAAAAGTAAACATTGGCGTTGCATTATTTCCAGAATTTTCTTTATTATAATTCGCTAACAATTGTGCATTATCAACCGCTAGTAAAGGTTGCGTTAAATTCCAAATGTTAACCCTTCCCAATTCACTCCAAGTTGCTGCAATCACCGTATTATTTAAGGTTGTACTCTAAAAAATTAAATTCATCTTAATGTTATAATAATTTAAACTTGAAAAATGTGGGCAAAATAAAAATTTACAAACCCTAATTCGATTTATGCAACCCTGATGCTTCATTAACGCTCCAGACATTTTCGGTTGTTTTTCATCTTCATCATCATCATCATCAGATTCTTCACTTTCTTCATCATCTTCTTTTTTATTGATTTTATGTAAATTAGATAACTTCATAACAATTAAACTATTAATGTGAGTTTGTCCCGCTTGTGTTCCCGAAACAATAAATGCAGTCATTGGAAAAGTTTCTCGATTATCACCTAAAATTAAAAATTTTATAAATTGAAGGGGAAAAAGCCAATTAACAGGATATAAAGTATAATATGGTTTCGGGATACTTCTCTCCAATAGAATAGAAATGTGTGTACGTTTTAAAGTCTCTAACACTAATTCTTCTTACCTAAATTATCTTTAATTATATCGAAACTTAAACAAGGGGCTCCAGTTTGTGCTTGGTGCAACATAATGTAAGCGGATTGATCACAAACCAATTCCTCATCTTCGGCAAGAGGTTGTCCCGGAAGATAAACCTCCTGATTTTCAACATTTTCTGTATTTTCCTCTTCCATTTCTCCTTCCGCTACCTCCATATTTTCATCCGTCATTTTTATAAAACTCTTAATTCACTAAATTGGGCTTAAATTTATTCTAAACTATCCACGTGTGGTTTGAGGTTATATATAAAATTCAACACAACAATCAACACAGATTACTAAAAAATTTAAAAATAATTTGAAATAATTCAAAATAAATTAATAATGAAATTTATTCGAATATTTAAAACCATAACTTTTAATTAAAATTCATTTTAAAACCATTTTTAATATATTTAATTTAAGTTGGTAATATTCACGTAAAAACAAGAAAATTGGTTGGTAACCCTGTACTATTTAAGTTTTCTCCGTTCACTGTAATTTCATAATTTCTAACGTATGAAATAAATCTAAAATAGAATAAAAATGGTCCAAATATTGAAAATAATAAATTAACTCTTCTGCTTAATAAATTTTAATTGCTATAGTTAAGAACTCTTAAATTAGTCTTTAAAATTTTTTTACCTAACCTAAGTTTTGTGTTATCAATTTAACCAGAGACAAGCAAGGATCCTTGCCTTGTCTCTCTGCATTGAAATTAATAAAAAAAATTAATTAATATATGAACATATCAAAACTAAGTAATTTATTTAGGATTAGTTCAGTAATTACAATGAGCGATAGGTACAGTACGTCTCGTAATCTAAACAAATTGGTTACATTTAAATATTTTTGTAGGGCCCAAGTGATATCATCTTTAGTCAAAAGATTAGATGAATCGGAAAAAAAGATTCGTTTCCTTAAAATTGAAGTGGCTAATATACGAAAAGAGCTTAGCACTTTAACGGGCAATGAAGAAAGGTAAAATTTTTATTTGTTAAGGTACAGAACATTAATTTTACAATTTCAAGTGAATCAAATGATCTATTAAGAAAGCGGAGAACAGATACTCCTGATAATCCAATCAGAGTAAAAAAATCCAAAGGAAATTTTATGGAAAACGATGATTTTGTTATTGTATATACAGATGGCGCATGTCCGAATAATGGATATGCAAAAAGTAAAGCTGGAATTGGAGTTTGGTGGGGCGATAATCACCCTTTGTAAAACTATAAATAATTTAAAATGTTTTTTTGAGATTAAGAAAATTTTTTTTTAGGAACGTTTCAAAACCTGGCCTTAACCGACAAACTAATAATGCAGCAGAAATACAAGCATGTACAGAAGCATGTCGTATCGCTTCAGAAAATGGTAATCAATTGATTTTAATTTCATATCAATTTCACATGGAAAAATTTGTAGGTATTGCGAAATTATTAATTCGTACTGATTCTCAATTCGTCATAAATTGTATGACAAAATGGATTAAAAATTGGAAAAGAAATAATTGGAAAACAGCGAATAAGAAAGATGTAATCAATAAAGATGATTTAATCGATTTGGAAAGTAAAATGGGGCTGTTAACCAATGTGAAATTTGTAAGTATATCATTACAAATTAAGATTAGAATTAATTTCTGATATGTAGGAGCATGTAAATGGACATTCCGGAGATTATGGAAATGAACAAGCTGATAAGCTTGCTGTGGAAGGCGCCAACAAAATAATTTAGATTTTTAATTTAATTATTATATTTTTATAGATTGAGTTTCTTCGAATTCCACATTCTGACTTTTATTTTAAATATTTAACAATTTCATTCAAAAATATCTTTTTTAAATTTCCCTTCGATAAAATTATTTAATATTATTTAGGTTGGTATCAGAGACTTTGGCTTTCTGGATCATGGTTGGTACTAATGAATACAGCAGTAGTACCAACCAAAATTTGAGGTTATGTTATGTTACTGTGTATTTCATTAATAAGAAAACATTTTGAAAAGTTTCTTCTTGTAATATGAATGAAATTACAATAGATACAGATGAAGATTCAAATTCTGCAACATCCACAGGCAGTGAAACAGAAAATGTTGTAAGGACCACAAGACATTCATCTGCTCGGTTGGCAAAAAAATCGACAACACAAACTGCTGCTGAAAAACAGGGAAGTCTCACAAGACGCCAAGCAGCGATTGTAAATCGAGAGAAAGCTAAATTCCTAGAAAATTTCAATCCTGAGAGCAGTTCCCGAGAAAAACGTAAACTTCAAATACGAAAACAAATCGGATTGGTTTATGATAACCGGGGTTTGCATATTAATACTGGGCGTGATATGTGCGATTGTTTAGAATTAAATTGCCCTGGTTGTTTCTACCCTTGCAAAAAGTGCGGTTCATCTAAATGTGCCGTTGAATGTCGAATTAACCGTAAATCTAAATACGAAAGCATCGAATTTCACGGTTATAATTACTCCAGGAAAAATCCACTTGATAAATAAATTTAGTTCATACATTTTCCTTTAAAATGAAGAGAGTTTCAAGCAACGTAAGTTCCACGAATAAAAAACCGAAGATAAGTAATCATTGGGCTAATGGTTTATTATCCGCAATGGAAGATCCGGCATTAAAAGTCGAGGAAGATGATAAAATTTGTGTGATTAAAGATAAATATCCAAAAGCGGAATTTCATTATTTAGTTTTACCTAAAGATAATATTAGTAGTTTAAAATCGGTTAAAGTCGAACATTTAAGTTTATTGAAGCATATTCATGAAATTGGGAAGCAAGTTGCAAAGAAACATGATGGGAAGAACTTTATTCTAGGTTATCATTCAGAAGCAAGCATGGCACGTTTACATCTACATGTTATAAGCGACGACATGAATTCAATTTGTTTAAAAACGAAAAAACATTGGAACAGTTTCACTACAAATTTCTTTCTTAAATCTAAAGGTAAATAATTTCATATGTTCAAATTAAAATCATTTCTATAAACTAAATTTTCAGATGTTTGTAAATCGTTGGAAGAAAACGGTAAAATTTCCTTGCCGACGTCCGAAGAATGCAAAAATCTGATGAATTCTCCATTAAAATGTAATAAATGCGATTATGTACCCAAGAATATGCCAGATCTAAAAAAACATATTTTAATTCATTTACATTAGAATTTATTTATTTTTTTATATTGTTCTTCTATTTTTGTGGAACTTAATAATTTAACAACAAAATATTGCAGATTTCTTTAATTTTCCGTAATTAAATTCAAATTATTTTTAAACCTTTTAATGTATGAAGTTGGTAGCATTGATTCCCCGTCACCTGTCAAAACGAATGCAAAAATTTCGGATTTTTTATTTGAAAAAAAGATAAATTATCAGATTAATTTGAATGGAGTCAGAAAGGAATTTATGTGGTTTATTTTAAGTTTAGTGCAGCGACTATTTTATCCTAATTTTAAAAAGTGTACATGACAAATTGTTAGTGGTGTGACGTGGAGTAAATTAATGAGGTTATAATCAAACAAATAAATTATGTTTGAAATTACAGATACACAAAGTAAGATTACTTTATTAATTATTTCAATTACGACTGAATTAATTTGTTTTTTAGAAATCGGAGTGGGGTTGGCCGGGTTTGGAATGTTTTTCTTGTTCCTAGGGGTGTTACTGTTATTCGATAAAAGTCTCCTCGCTCTTGGAAATGTAAGTTTCATACAAAATACATCATATCCATTCTGTATTTAAATTATTTTAAATTTTCAGATATTATTTATATGTGGATTAGCTTGTGTTATTGGTTTAGAAAGGACATTTCGCTTTTTTTTCCAACGGCATAAAGTAAAAGCATCGATAGCATTTTTTGGTGGTATACTAATTGTATTATTAGGTTTCCCATTAATTGGAATGTTAGTGGAAACTTATGGATTTGTATTATTATTTAGGTAAGAAACTTAAAATTTCATAATCATAGCTTACCTAAATTTTTTTTTAAATGACGTAGAAAAAGTAGTTCTAAACAATTTAAATTTTCAGTGGATTCTTCCCAGTAGCCATAAATTTCTTAAGAAGGGTTCCCCTTATTGGCACAATATTAAATATGCCGGGACTTAGCAGGGTGAGTTATCATACATTCAAAATGATCAGTTTCAATAACAAGTTTTATAAAATTTTAAAATGCACAAGATTTTAATTGCTTGTATAAAAATCGGACTGTACCTTTGGTGAAATTTCATTTCACCATTAGAATATATCTTACCTCGATACTTCACCTCTTCGTCATATTAATAGTTCTCGTGTGAAATGAAATTCTTTTCACCTTGGGAGTAAATGTACTATCTATAAATCAAATGTAACATTGTAATGAAATGTTTGTTCTAGATAGTTGACAGATTGGCTGGAGAATCGGGGAGGACAAGAGTGTGATACGTTAAAGTAATAATTTAAGGCAATTTTATAATACAGCCGTTTTTTTGTGGCGGTTCATTTGTACAGTAAAAAGTAGAATGAAAATGTGTCGGATATTTTTACTCGCACATTAAAAGAATTGAAAAGACAAACCAAAAAGCATAAACACCTAACCTTATTTGTTTTAATTTTTATTTGTTATTTCATTAAATATATTGTCCAATTTTTGGCTAGAAAAAATTATAACACCTTGCAATAACATAATGCTTAAAAATGTCCTTTTCCGTTATAAGATGAACAAATTTTCATTCATGATTCCTTCCTATTCCAATAAATAACTATAAGATTTATAACTCGCCAAAAAAAAATTAAAGGCCAAATCAAAGTCAAAACCAAGGTTTTCAAAGTTACGTTATGTATGATATTCACATAGAAAGGATATCCTATCAATTCCCATTGATCTAAAGATGCCAAAATTAAAAGGTTTCTTTTTTATATTAATTACAAAAATCTTTTCTTTATTTATAGTTTATAAACATAATTTTTTGATCAGAATATAATTTGTGTAAAGAAATACACCCAATACAGTCGTAGAAACAAAAATATTCTTTGCGGTTATTCTCTTTTTCTTTCTATTTTTCTTATCCACCTGCAAATGAAAAACAATCCAATTATAGTGTTAAGAAAAACAAAGATATTAGGCTCTAAAAAATTAAAATTTTTATACTTTACCTCGCCTTTGATCGCTTTTATTTCCTTTTTTAAACTTCCCAAAGAGTTTAATAAAGATGCCATGGCAGGTTCCAGCTGCATCTCACAATTTAATATACTCTTCCTTGACAGTGCCGAGTATAAATTTGAGTAATGTAATTTTAATATATTCGGCATTTGTATAAGCACTGAGTTTGCATATTCAGGATCAATATTTATTTTGGTTTTTTGTCTACAAAATTTTTTTTTAGTTTATGCGTTATAATTAATAATCATTAATAATTTGACTTGATACGCCATATGTTAATTACTTTACAAATGTAATAAATACAATTACGACTTTGTTAGGAGAATAAATAACTCATTGTCTAAATTAAATCTGAAAGTTACTACGATGTTACAATTAAAGATATATAATACTTACTCGGAAGCGATTATTAAATTTTGAGTTTCTTTCAAAATTTTCATTCGTATATCTGCATCATCTACCCCAATCAGCTTCAAATCTTCATCATTTAGCAATTTTAAACTTTGGGCATTAATATCTTCATCTCTAAACTGTTCAATATACTTCTCAGCATTCGCTGTACGTAAAATTGTCTCTAATAAATCCATTTGTATTTGAGGTTATGTTCCACAAGAAAAATCAAATCTTCTCTTAATTACAACAGTTGTGTCTAATTAATAGGGAAAAAATGAATATCCAAGTATTTTCATGCAGGGGAGCACCTTCACTCTTACATTTTCAAAATTCTTTATTAAATTTGACTAATAACAATCGAAAATACATTTAAATCATACACATGAGATTGGTGTGTGTATAGTTGCATACAGTGATTTAAAAATTTCAAATAATGTATGAGAAATAGTTAAGAAAAAGAAACGTTAAAAATTCATTAGACTTTTAATGAAATTTATGATAAAATAAGATAAACAAGACTTAATTAATTTTAAATTCGAAAAAGTTTATAATTTGTTTGGTAAAATGTATGCAACTAAAAGTACACCTGTGTGTTGATTTAACCAATGCACATTCTTAGTGAATTATAGAATTTTAATTATTGTTTAGTTATTAATTATTATTTTTATAATGTGAATAGTAATTAAATTAACATGAAGTGTTAATTAAAAAATTTTATGATGAAGTGAAAATGATGTGGATTTTAGGGTTGTTATTTGGTGTAAGATCGATTTTTTTTATGAAATAACTTTTAAAAGCGCTCATATAATAAGAAATGAAATCTGTGAAGAGAAGACAAAAAGAATGAACCGCTTCTTGTGAAAGGCGTGGTCAAGAAGATTTCTCGTTGCGGCATTGGTCGCCACGAACAAACAGGTGTTCTGATGTTCTTCGCTGAGAAATTGAACACGTTGCAGCCCCTTTTCTTTTTTTTTATATTCTTCTCTTTCCAAATCAAATTGTTTATTTCAAAAATTTAAAATGTAAAATGTGCCCGCGCGCGGTTAATTTAAAATGAGATATATTCAGAATCATCGCACTAATTACCAGCGGGAGATTGAGGAAACGAATTTTTAGTTATTTATATATAGAAGGGGCGTTCTTCTATTAAAAATAGAGCCCCCAGGTTTTTTTGTTCCAGCAATTTCCCAACCGTTATTGTTTTTATAATTTAAATGAAATCAACCCTTTCGATTTTTCCACTTGAACAAATCCAATCATAAAAAAATCCGCACGCTGTTTTATTTAATAAACAATTGGGGCGTTTTATGAAGTCAATTCACATCATTTTCATTTCGTTGGATGCAAATTGAACGCATTTTTTTAAATGTGTAATCTTAATTAAGCAATTGCCAAACATCACCCCATGAAAAATCCAGTTTGTTTGTTTGATGACGCAACCTGTGCATACCTGTAATATATTATGTTGGTAATGGGTGGTGTTGCCGTACAAAACATGCCTTAAAAGTGCCGCAGTTGGGTCATTATAAAAGAAACTAGAACCGGCCCCTGGTTTGATGTTGATGTCTCACTCGTCTCATCATCACACGGACGGGTCGCGCAACATATTTGATTTTTTTTTCTTTTCTTTCCAGACCTAAATATTTTCAAAAATTTATTAAAACCGCAATGTTAAATCGAGCGTTACGTTATAAAAAATTGTATTTTCCGGATGAATTATGAATTTTTCTTTTTAGTAACCGAAAACCAATGTATCAGATGACACTTAAGTATTCGCATGTTCAATTTTATTTCTTTTAATTTTCGCGCCTTTTAAAATGTTTTTGTTTTCAGCCTACTTGTTTTCTTTTAAAGATTGAAATGCGTGTGAATTACTTACTCATCGGCTTTTCATCAAAATTTACAATAGATCTTCTTACCGTCCGTGAAATTACTTTAAAAACTTGAAACGTGCCTTTCGTATAATTCAGAACGAATTTTTTTATTATTTGAAAAATAATCAGTTGAGAATGCTTAAGAATTATCAAAACTAAATTGAAAATAAAGGAAATAAATAACGTGGGGATTTTCATACATTTTTTTTTATTATAATGAGTGGAATGAAGATGGAACGATTGACAGTTTGATTAGTTAAAAAGAGATGGAACTATTGGAAATTGTAGATTTTTTATAGTAATTTTATTCATAATTTTACAGATGATTCCGATATATCTTTTTCTACAAATTTATAATCTACTAATTACGATTCGTGTTTATGAAAATGTAATTGTTAGGTTAAATTATGCTAGAGAATTCGCAAAGGCGAAACGAACTTTACGGTTAATTTCCTAAGAAAATAAATGCATTAATGAAACGTAGTTCTCTCTACCTCGCCGTGCGTTTCAAATTAACCGAACAAAACACACAATCATCTCTATCAACACTTAGTCGTGCTTAAATGATGGAAAAGACTTTAATGCGCCACCGCTTCTTGATCCGCCATTTTGTTTTTTTTTTATTTTTATTTTATTTAAAACAACTTTTGGAATTTTCATATGGCATTTCTTAATAATTATATACCGACAGGTGGTGAAATGAAATTGGTGTAAAATATGTATATAAGATTATTATTTGGATTTTTAATTTTTTTTTTTTGTGGTTAATAGAAGATTTGAAACCCATGACAAGGTGTAATATATAACATCTTCAACAAACAGCGACTGGTCCTCCCACCGAGATCTTCATCACAGCTGGTTTTATTCTTGGAACACCTTCGGTACCTGTTCGGCCCTCTAGCGCCTTACAATCTCCTTTCTGTCGCTTTAATCCCAAAAGAAAAATAATAATAAAAAAAAAAGAAACGAAAATTATTTTCCTAATCACTTTACAACCACATTGAAATATTATTCGCAATTTATTTTCATTTCTGTTGATAATGATCGATGTTGTATTTGCCGTTTTACTAAAACGCGACACATTAATCTTGAAATTTTTAAATTTATTAATTTTATTAACAAATCGAGTGCAATTATTCATTTTCTTGGAACGTATCGATTCTCATATGACAATGGTTCACTTAAACAGGTAAGAAAAAGAAAAAAAGTCAGGTACACCCTGTCATCTCTTTCTTTTTTTTTCTTTTGTTGTATAATGACAATAACGAATGAAATGCAAATAGAAGTGAGTGATTTAAAAGATCCAAGAATGCCATGAAAGATTTTTTTTTTGGGAATATGGTGACGTTTAAAGAAAAATAATTTTCCGATAGAGATAAATCGTTTTTAGAATGAGATAAAAGTCCCAGATGTGTCCCGACCATATATTTAACCGTAATTACTTCCTGTGGCGAGACAATTATGCGGCCGAGTTTCAAGTTTCGGCACGATTTAACAGATAATAGGTCCAAACTAGGACCAATTTTATTTGTCTGCACACACTGCCACTCATAAATAACTCATTAACATCTTTTTAAAATCGTTAAAAATAAAACTTTTTCCTTTCCACATACATTTAAACAGCTGAAATGATTATAATCCCTTAAATCTAGGAGGGTAAAACTCACCGCTTTATTCAACCCCTAAATCCAACATCCCCGAAAACATAATCCTCCTAATACCTTTAGTCCTATTGTTTACATAATCTTGTAATACGCTCCTAATGATTGCACATCCATTGTGGGATAAGCACAGATGTGGTTTGATAGCACAATGGAGTGTTACCAACAGTAATAAGTATAATCTGGGGGATATAATACTTCAACATTTCAATTAAAAAAAAAAATCTCACTCATTCCACCGGTCACTCTCTTGATTAAGTAATTAACGAATTGTTTATTGAATCAATTTAAATAATTAATTAACTTGATGGGTGATGTGTGGGAATTTGTGGGCGTGCAAATTTATTTATTTTTTTTACTGTGTATTTTAATTTATTTCAAAACAAAAAGAAGGAAGAGACATTTATAACTTTAGGAAGCGATAAAATGTTTAGGGGTTTGATGTTTGTTACAATTTTATGGGGTTGTAAAGTGCATGAACAGATTATTTTCCATCAATTTGGTTGCCTATTTTTTCTTAACCTCAACTCTAGGTACCTAATTATTTCAAAAATTGAATAAATTAAGAAATCTAATCATTTTCTTTTTGTGTGGGACTCTTCTGGAATGTTTTTTCCCTGTAATTATCTCTTTTTATACTTACAGGTGAAGAAAACGTGTAAAAAGTAGATATCTTAGTTCACCAAATGACATATTGCAGCTTCATGTATGCATTACCAACTACCATAAACAAAATATATTAACGGCGCGAATTTTAAATTTTAAGACAATTTGTATCTTTTAAGTATTTAATATTGAGACCTTCTTCAGAAGGTATGTTAATGCCCCCTTTATTAAGAAAAAAAAATCCATCTACTCATTTTATATAATTATGAGTGTATTGGGGGAGGGGGGAGTAAAATATTATTATTTTTTAAATAAAATAGTTGTGTTGTATAATAAAAATGAAGATTAAATTCCGTAGAAGTGTTTTTGAAGGATCTACATCGCCGCCTGTCACATTTCAAATGTATCTGTAACGTCAATCTCTTTTTGCGTGTAGAAGAGGGACCGCTAAACCGCAACTTGTACCCAGCAGCAAGTTCCCTTCTCATGTTTGTATGATTAAGTTGTTCCAATAAAAAGCAGTGCACTTGTCTTCGATTGAATCGGTACCGATTGGAATCTCGCTTTGACCGGATCAATTAGTGAATTTTCTTATATATTCCCATCTTTTAAAACGAAACCTCTCATTAAAAGCTAGTCAGTGTGTCGTTATGGTTGTTTCTCATACTTCACCACGGTTCAACGTCATTTACTGAGAAAGCGCATTTCAACTTATTTCTTTTTTTTTTCTTACACCGTGCACATCAATTATCTTGCAATCTTGTTTCGTAAAATGAGGAATTTTAAAGTCTTCAGTTCTTTTAGGTTTCAATCTTGATGTTGATTGGTTATTTGTACTTGGCGCCGTTCAACAATCAATGTATAAATTAAAACGCCATTGTTTCAATTCAAAATAGCATTATGAAGGCGCGAAAAATGCTTAAGATGTAAACAATCGGTTCGATTGGAATTTTTCATCGTTAACAAGGAATTTATTCAAAAATATAGTGGGAGAAACAAA